>JAOTRH010006041.1:0-23725 GCA_034768845.1 Heliamphora exappendiculata
TACAGATATCTATATATATATATATATATAGATATATATATAAGTTAATCTTAATTTTATGTTTTTCAAGTTATACATGGAATTATATATATGAGCGATAAATTAACCGTTCTAACATGTTTTCTAGTTCAAAAGTATCCACAAGATATATAAGGAGCAACCTTACTAAAGGATAAATAAATATGATATCATTCCATCGGTTATTTGGCTAGATCCCCTTCCTTATACCACCTTTTTCCTAGTATTTTTAAATTAGTTCTCCAGACCAGGACCACCGTATGAACCATACTCCAAGATCATACAACTCAATAGTTTCAGTACACAATTCCCAAATATGCATGATCATTCAACACAAGAAAATCATTTTCTCATCTTAGATAACAGAAATCACCTTGAGCATACAAAATGAGATGACTCACAAATGCACCCAACGCTACTTGGATCTTATGTGACACTTTGATTTTTTGAGACATCTTAAATTATAAAAGAAAATTTTTCTTAATTTATTTTGAGAAAATAACTCATAATTTTTTTAAAAAAAATATTTATACTGATTCAAATAGATAAGTTAAAGAGAGGTGATCTTCATCATTACCATAAAAAGGAATTTTAAAAAATATTTCAACCCATAATTCTTTTAAAAGTTTAAAAGTTATGATTACAATTAAAGTTTAATTACAAAAGTCTCTCAAAGATTTCACATAAAGTTCTACGCCAGTTGTGAGCCAAGGTTTTACTTCGTCCTCTAGCATTACTTCCTTAGACTTAATTACCAACACTAAGCAGATTGATTTAATCCCATACATGGGTTTTTCTGTTAAATTTATGTGTATATATAAGTAATATAAGATAACAAGTGATGAAGACACAAAATTTGAATTTGAAAATTATTCAGGTTGTATGATAATAGTTATCTAATATGCCCCTCAAACTGAAGTACCACAAGATGTGATGGTTAGTTTGTCTAGAAGAAATTGGAATAGGGAAGTGGACAATCATTTGGTCATGATATCGGTAACTTGATATTTGGAAGAGATGAAATGAACTTTGAGATCTTTGCAAGCAACTTTGTTACGGATAAAATGAAAATCAATCTCCACGTGTTTTGTTCATGCGTGAAGCACGAGATTAGTAATGAGATATGTAGCACTGATATTGTCACACTAAAGTGTTAGGGCAGAGAAAAGGGGAATGTGAAGTTCAAAGAGTAAGGACTGAATCCAAGAGATCTCGGCAGTGGCATCGGTTAACGCTTTATACTCAGATTCAGTAGAGGATCAAGCAACAATGCGTTGCTTGCGAGAACTCTAAGAAATAAGATGATTGCCAAAAACAATTGCAAAACCACCCGTTGAACGATAATCGTCAATACAGCTGGCCCAGTCAGCATCAAAAAATGCTTATAAAGTCATTGAGAAGTTGGATAAAAGAAATAGACTAGAGTCAACGGTGTGCAAGATCTGTTTAACAACACTCCAATGGGTGTCGATTGGAGAGTGGATAAACTGACACGTTTTGTTAACTGCAAATGCAATGTCAGGATAGGTAATGGTGAGGTATTGAAGGGCCCCAACAACCTAATGATTTTGAGTAGGGTTAGGAAGGGGAGTGCCACCATACTTGGAGAGAGTTACAGTGGCAGAACACAGGGTATGCACAGGTTTGCAGTTCTACATGGAAAACATGGTAAGAAGATCATAATGTACCAGTGCTAAGAAAGGTGCAATCCATGAGAGGTGCGAGTAGCTTCAACACCCAAGATGATATTGGTAATGGATGATGGATGATTGCTAGTTATGAGAATATCATTGACATAGATATGAATGCATATCCGAGTATTTCCATGATGATGAGTGAACAAAGATGCATCTGATTTTGAAGAAACAAACCCATGGGAAACGAGGAAGTGAGATAGTCTAGTAAACCATGCACGAGGTGCTTGTTTGAAACCATACAAAGACTTCCAAAGTTTGTAGACATAGTCAGGATGTTGAGGATTCACAAAGCCTGGAAGTTGAGACATATAAACAGGTTTAGAAAGAAAGTCATTGAGGAAGGCATTGTTGACGTCAAGTTGATGAACCTTTCATCCATTAGAGACAGCGATAGATAAAACGGTGTGAATGGTGGTGAGTTCTATAACATGACTGAAAGTCTCAAAATAGTTAATGTCGATTTCTTGGTGAAATTCTTTTGCCACAAGTCAAGCCTTATATTGGTTGAGGCTTCCGTTAGCATTGCGCTTGATAAGATAAATCCATTTACAGCCAACCACATTGTGGGCAGAAGTAGCAAGGACGAGGGTCCAGGTGCCATTGTGTAGTAGAGCGAAGATTTCAGTGCTCATCGCTTGACACTATTAGACCTGGTAACCCAAGAGGAGGGTGAATTGAATTTTAAAACAATAATAACAATTTTAAAAATATTTTATAAAACCTTTTAATATCTCAAATAAATATTGCACAATATATAGCAGTAAGAGAATTAAAGAGCTTAGAGAGAGAGAAATTGAACCAAATACTAAGAGTTATAGTGGTTCGGCTTCTTTCAAGTCTACATCCACTCATTAATACTCCAGTTGAGAATATTCACTAGTATCGAATGCTTTACAGGCGCATTCAAAAACCTTTATATCCTCAAGAAGATTCTACAAAACAATATCTTCAAGAAGATTCTACAAAACAATCTCCTATTTTTTTAATCTCTCTTGAGCTCTTCTTTAAGAAATTCACTCAATCTCTTAAAGGACCAAGGATGACTCACCATATATTACAATAAATGTGAGAGAATCAAAGATTCATTAACTAACACTCTTTACAAATTATTGAAAATAAATGAGCTAAAGAGTGAGAGAATAAACTAGTGGAGTAAATGAGCAGTTAATGCTTCTTGAAAGATTTGAGCTTTGATTTCAAGCAATAGAATAGTGTCTAGAGGTTCGAAGCTCTGAAAACTTACTCCATATATAGCTATCTAAAGTAAATGACCGTTGGTGGGTTGGTGGAGGCAATTAATGCTCTGAAATCCTACTGTTGGAACCAGCGCAAGATTTAAAATTCATCGTAGGTGTTGACTCAAAGCCTTTCGTATCGACACAAAATATCTAGGGCTTGGTTATTCCACTGATTGTGTCGACTTTGTTCTTCATTGGTATCGACCTAATTTCTCCATTTATCTCACCCACACAGTGGTGTTGACTCATGAAACATTTGATGTCGACCTCATGCATTTCTTCAGTTTTTCAAGTTAGACTTTGATGTCAACTTATATCTTCATTAGTGTTGACCCATTTTGTCAAAACAACTACTAGAACTTTGGTGATGACTCAAAATCGTTGTGGTGTCGACTCATTAAGTTACAGTCAGCCTCGGAACTTTTAGGGTTAACTCATCTTCGTTTGGTGTTGACTCAAAAAATCTCAAGCAGTCTCGATTGTTTTGTAATCGAATCAACTTTGTTTGGTATCGATCCAAAACTCTTGTTTTCGAAAGAAACATTTGTGTCGACTCAGAAAGCTTTGGTGCCGACCCTTTTTGACTTAAAATCAGGAAATGGCTTGTAGCTCTGGTGTCGACCCATTTATATTTAGTGTCGACTCATTTTATTTTTCGGAGGGTGTTTTGGTGTTGACTCATGTAAATTTAGTGTCGACCTATAAAACCTAAAGTCTGGAACTCGATGGATCATTTGGTGTCGACTCAAATTACTTTGGTGTCGACCAATAATGAATCCCAGTCTAATACTGAAGGTGTTAATCCAAAATCATTTGATGTCGACTCATCTGAGTTCCTGAAATATCTTAAGCAAAGTAGTTAAGGTGTTGATCCTAAATTTCATTTGTGTCGACACACTTGAGAATTTCAAGTGTGCTTTGGATTAAGGTGTCGACCCAATTATCAATTGGTGTCGACACAAAATATTTTTCGTAGGAACACTGTGTGTCAATCTATTTGATGCAAAATGTCAGCACAATTGACATAAGAAGTTGACTCATTTGTCACGTAATGTCAACACTTACCTTTTTGAAAATAATTAAATATAATATTTTTAAATCAATTTAATTAATAAAATAAATTATCAAAATTATCAAAATCTAATTAAAAAACCTTTGGGCTAACAGACACCAATTGGAATTTTTAGAGGAGGTAGTAAAGTAGGTAGGTTCAAAATCAAAAGAGAGAGGCAAAGTAGTGGTAGTGAGAAGGCCTTGGGGAGGAGGTGATAGCATGGATCAAAAAATCATTAGATGAGTGTGGTGAGAAGCTATCACAGTTGGACATGAAGATGAGAGAGGGTTGTTGAGATCAACCACAAGAGAGATTTCGTTGGGAGCAGCATGTGTAAGGGGGCGAGAGGATAATGGTTGTTAAGAGTTTATTTTCTGGATTATTGGGAGAGTCCGTGAATATTGGTTTGTGGGAGGATAACGGTTGGTGAGAGGCCGTGAATGCCGGTTGAAAGGGATGGGTTCGGCAGAAGTTTGGTTGGGGTAATGAGAGAATTCGGGAATCCCGGGTAGTGAGTGAGTTTTCGGGAGAGATTTCAAGGGATGTGGGAGAATTGATAGGTGGAGTTGTTTGAGCAGATAATGAAGAGGTGGAGTGGATTGGAGAGGTGAAAGGAGATAAAGATGAGGAAACCGAAAATAAGGGGTGGGTTAGGAGGAATAATACGTGAGGTTAATCTGGGAGGATTAGATTAGTTGGGGAATGGATTGGGATGTGGGGTTGTGGGAATAACAGATTTGGGTAATCTGTTAGATGTAGATTGTGTTGGAGATAAATTGTCAAGATCATTGATTTGTAAATGATTTTTAAAAAAAATAAAACTAGACTGGCAATCGCCAAAACAGGCTCTAGATAAAACTTTTAGAAGTCGAACGATTAAAATAAAAACCCGTGCTACCACATTTAATCCAGATGAATACCTTTTAGTCGATTGTTTAACTACGAATTTTGATTTTCGAGTTGAAGCTTCGATTAGACCTTCTACTGTACTCCCGATGCGATTCCTGAACGTAGTGTAGGCTACAATCCTTCGAGAATTCGTACTGTCAGAACTGGACAACCTTAGTCTTGGAAGGCAACTTATGAAGTTAGTTCAACCTACTCGTATATTTATAAGGTTACAGTAGGGACCTGTGGAGTAATTATGATATAGACTTCTAGTGTAACTCAGATATCCATTCAGCGATTTCTGCAAATATGCAAATCTCACAGCAGTTTATGTAATTATGAAAATCTTGCAGTGGTTTCTATAATTTTCATAAAATACTAAATTATACTTCACACCACTAAAGAATTATAGCTGTACTCTTAACCATAACCTCAAGACCAAATTGCATTGAGCTTCTATTAGTAAACGCTCAACTCATCTCCCCACGTTAAGATTTTCGATACCCACCAATTAAATTTAATTACTGACAATTTAATTTAATCGGCATCTTAAAATTCCTTAAGACATTCCGCTTAATTTATATGACCGCCGGATAATCAAATCCACTTGTAGGGTTTGACCCAGCCAAAACTTATAAGCTTCTTTAAGGGGGTATATTCAATCCCGAACAATCGAGACGTGGATTCCATTAATAATTAATATTCACCATATAATTAGTACCGCTATCTAACTCACCGGGACTATAGATCCATATAAGATCGCACCATCTAATGAATTAAAACAACAAATATTAAATATATGTAAATAATTAATTAATTTGGGATTAAGAGTATAAACACTCATAATAACCTTGGAGTATGAATTAATTTATATTGTCAGTATAAAATTAATTACCCAAATGTGGTTCTGTTCAATACACACAAAGTGCATTAGCACAGTGAGTCAGAACAATAGCCGACGTTATTATCTGTTTTTCGTAACCAAAACATGCCTACTAAAACTCTGTACTACAATCGTACTGATGGTTTGTACATTTTCATCTAAACTATGAACAATAACTTATATTCTCAAAGAACCAATAATCTAATTTTCTGTGTGCAAGCCATACTCTACATACCAGATTAAATATTTTATAGAATAAAGGACATCCATGCATAACATTAAAGGAAATGATATTGCATGCATTACTCATTAAGATTCTCATAAAATAGAAATATAATTTTATTAAAATAAAATTAAATACTAAAATTAAAATTCATGATTTTTAGTAAACAACCTTAACAATTTTCCACTTATACTCAAAATCATGCTGCCATACATCTGACTCCCATGCCCTCTACATGACTATCGAAAATCTTAGCCGATTAGCTCTTTGTAAAATGATCTGCAAGGTTGTCTCCTGATGCAATCTTGATCACAACAACATCACATCTCTGTACAATTTCTCGTATCAGGTGATACTTATGTTTAGTGTGCTTTCCTTTCTTGTGAACTCTTGACTCCTTCGAGTTTGCAACCGCTCCGCTATTATCACAATAAAGTGTAATAGCTGACTGAACTGAAGGAATCACATCTAGATCTAACAGGAAGTTCCTAAGTCAAACGGCCTCCTTGGTTGCTTTAGAAACTGCCACGTACTTGGCCTCCATGGTGAAATCAACAATGCAGGACTACTTGATACTCCTCCAACTAATAGTTTCACCTCCTAAGGTAAACACATATTCTGAGGTAGACTTATGAAAATCTTTGTCTAACTAGAAATCTAAGTCTGTATACCCTGAAGGTAATAAACTGTTTACATGGTAAACTAACATATAATTTCTAATTCTTTTTAGGTACTTGATTATATTCTTTACCACAGTGCATTGCTTTTGCGCTATGTTAGACTAATATCTGCTAACCATGCCAACGAAAAATTAGATATCGGGTCTAGTGCAAAGTATAGCATACACTAAGACATTGATCATTGAATAGAGTGATTTCATGCCTGAAAGGGAGAAACCCTTTCTTGGAATCTTGCATGCTAAAATAAGTAAGGATATCATCGATATATTTTTCTTGTGATAAGCCCAACATCCTTTGTTTCTTATTTCACATAAGCTTGATCCTAAGAATATGAATGGCTTCTCACAAGTTCTTCATATCGGACTGCCCAGATAACCATAATTTAACCGAAGATAACACCCCCACATCATTTCTGATGAGTTAGATATCATCTACATAAATTATTAGAAAGATAACCACACTTTCGTCACGCTTCTTGTACACATAGGACTTATCTGGACTCTGATCAAAATCATAAGACTTTATAGCTTGATCAAACTAAGTATTCTAAGACTTCGATGCTTGCTTAAGTCCATAAATAGATTTCTTAAGTTACACAACATGTGCTTCTAAACCCTTGCTATGAAACCGTCTAGTTGTACCATATAGATACACTTTTCAAGACTTTCGTTAAGAGAAGCTGTCTTGACATTCATTTGCAAAATTTCGTAATCCAAATAAGCCGCAATGGATAAGAGAATCTAGATAGATTTAAGTATGGCTACCGACGAAAAGTTTTCTTAGAATCGATCTTTTCTTTCTGTGAACTCTTTTCCAACAAGCCTAACTTTGAAGGTTTCAACCTTTCCGTCTGCTCATATCTTTCTCTTATAGATCCACTTACATTCAATGGGTTTTATCTGTTCAGGTGGTTCTACAAATTTTTAGATCTGTCTAGAATATATGGATTCCATCTATGAATTCATAGCCTTTTGCCAAATATCTGCATCTCTGTTCTGGAGTGATTTATTGTAGTTACAGGGTTCGATATTCAGTTCGGCCGGGATCTTATCAAAAGACTCTCCCAAAAATATATACCGATCAGGTTGATGAACAACCCTCCTATAACGACCCGATATAGACCATAGTTGTAACAACCCTATTGATAACGACCCATGTAATGACCCTGCTCAGATCCTAGTGTTAGTGACGGATAGTCCACGAGACTATAAAACACAGAAGTAGTTCAAAACCCTAACTTGAATAAAAAACCCTAAGTTCGGCCCGAAAACTCTAAAAAGGTCCAAAACACAAGCAACGAAACCTTAACACCCGGAGAGTCTCCTAACATTCTAAATGAAGTAAATATCATAAAATAATAAATTAAAAATCAAAATCCTCATAAATAAGGTAAAATGACTATTTTACCTTTAGTACAGCAAAAAGTCTTAAAAACTTAAATTTTGACATATGAATACCCTAAATCAAGAATTTAAGTACAATTATATAGTAAAAGACAAAATAACATAGAAAATGCCAAAAATGAACCTTAGTGGCCGACCACCTTGGGAGATGTCCCAAAAAGTGACTTTTTTTAAATTCTTTTTAGCTTTAAATGATGAGAAGTGTATTAAATGAAGCATTATGATGATCCCAAACTTGTTAAACAAGTAATATACCTAATAATATAGTGTAATAAGTCAACAAAAGCAAATAAATTATTATTGAAGTTCATACACAATAAAATAAGTCAAAAAGTCATATATTGCCAAATAAGCTTAACTTGACTTGAAGGACTACATCTATTTAACCAATTGCTATAAAAATCATGATAATATATGAAAATACTATATTTATCATAAACATATTAATATAATAGGTTTCAGTAGAAAAATATACCAAAAAGATATATCGAATTAACTTTTAATGCATTTTCTTGCATAATAGGGCCACACAAACCGAGACAAACCCCTTTGATTGATGGGGATCAGATTTTTGTCTCCCAAACAGCCACCTAGCTACTTTTAGCTCCCCAAAATTTGAATTGTAGCCTCCAAGAATTAAATAAACTTAAATCAAAACTCAAATCACATTAATTGAAATGAAGAAAAAGAAAGCTTCTTGTGTATGTTTTGTCTCCCCTTGTCCCCTAACCTTTTCCTATTTAAACTAAGCCCAAACACCTCTTCTCCCCTTCAAAATTTCGTGCAAGAGAGTGAGGGACCAAACCTTCAATTGTTCTTGAGGTATGCCATGAGTTGAGGAAAAAAAAAAAAGAAAAAGGAGAAAATCGGGAAGATTTTCGAAAGCTAAGTCCAAATTAATCCTCCACCATCCTTTGATCTCTCAAACATGTAAAAACCTCTAAATCTTGTATCTAAGATTCTTCAAAATATCTCTCAACCCATCCCTTTGAACACATTAAAAATCAAGAATCAAAATCAAAATCGTAAAGGCGTCATAGTTGGAAACTTAGGGGCTGTTTTGAGTATGAATGATATGAGATGTTGTTGTATGCTGTTATCTTTGCGTTTGATGATCTCTAAGGGTGCTGGAGTATTGATATTTAAGTTTGAAAGACAAGCATGCAAGGAAATATAATCAAAACTTGACATAACATAAGTAGATGACCAAAACCCTAAGAAGCTTGATTTTTTAGAACTTTGATGTTTCTACCATGAGAATTGAAACGCCATAACTCAATATAAAAAATTGATCTAAACATTACTTTTATGTCCAGAGTTAGATTGTTGTGTTATTTTTCATCCAAAGTTTGTTTCAGCTCATTTACATAACCCGAACTCAAGATATTACAATGTTACCAAAGTGTGTCATTTTCTGGCCAGTCAACACCACCGACTTGAAAACCCTAGTTTAGAATGAGATCTGAACTTTGATAAAAACATGAAAGTTGTAGATAACATCTATGTCTATCTACCCACCAAAAATGAGAACACAATATTGAGTTTTGATAGGTCAAAACCCTTTTGAAAGTATCTATTGACTTTCATCCCTCGAGGAACATTCTGTCACATATTTTTATATGGCCCAAAACCCCTATTTTTAGTGATCTATTACAAAAGTGTTCTAAATGAACTTTGTATCTAACCTATTGATGTATTTGATACCCAAAAATCAGACCTTAAATCGTCGGTATGATATCCAAAAACCGTTTTAAACCCTCTGTCCGAACCCGGCTCTGCTGAGTTTTGGCGGCTGAAAGGACCCACTTTTTAAAATGGCCAAAAAGTCTAACTTATTTCAAACAACTACCCTTATCTCTAAACATAAAACTTTTAGGGAACTTGTTAAAGTAGAACATAATAAAAAATGGGCTCATTAGGACTTCATATGATACCCCAAAACTGAGAGCAACAGAAGCATAATTTTGGATGAAATCTGAAGAAGGTGCTGAACCATTTTTGCTTATAACGAAATGTTCACCCATTTGCCTTAGGATTTGATCCTGGTGTTAAACATGAGAGTTGTAGGCTATATTTTTATCTAAATGGTGTTTAAAAATCATAACTTGATTCTAAGTCTAGATATCCCAAAATTTTGTCTGTCCTTTTAATTTAATACTTGGTTTTTTACCTTAAAATTTGTTAAGTATGTTGAGTACCTATCAGTATGGGACCCTAGTTTTTGTAAGAAGGTTGATTGAATTAGTCAATTAATGTTTTAAGTGAATGTATGATGATTTAGAACCCATGCGATCATGTTGAATCATATCTTGTGAATTGTAGCTTTTGCCTCACATACTTGTACTTTATGCTTTGCGCGTTATACCATGAATCTTGCCATGCTAGTTGATACCATTGTCACTTGCATCCTGGCATATTGGAGTCCATCTGTGCAAACTGTTGTTGGGATGGGCTGTGTTGAGATTGTTATCCATTGGTTCTATATCTAGGGCGTCCCTGGTTGCCATTTTTGAAAATGTTTTGAGATGTAATCCCCTTGTACACCCTGGGTGCGTCCCCGATGTTACAGATTTAGTTTATACACCCTGGGTACATCCCCGATGTTTGAAATAGTTTGTCAAGAATACTGTTAGGTACCATGGGTTCGTCGCTAGCATTCTGATAACTTTGACTTTGGGTAATTTGGAGAGAGCCTAATTCGGCGGATCTAATCCCACTGTGGTGGTAATTCGGAGAGAGCCTAATTCGGCGGATCTAATCCCACTATGGTGGTAATTCGGAGAGAGCCCAATTAATGGCGAACCTAAATCCCATTGTCACAATGTTTTGAAGGGTAATTCGGAGAGAGCCTAATTTGGCAGACCTAATCCCACTATGGTGGTAATTCAGAGAGAGCCCAATTAATAGCGGTCCTAAATTCCTCATTTTGGTACTTTGTGTAATATAAACATTTATTGAATTCTCTTAGATTTTGGGTCGACACCGGCGAAGGCATCACGAGTCTTAAGGTGGGACAAACCGCTTGATAATGAGGGCAGTGACAATAAGTCCTTGAGGCAATGACAATAAGTCCTGAAGAAGTAATAAGGTTGGCCTAGAGTGTGGCGCGAACCCCACGCCGTTGCCATTGAGTAAAATAGCTGTGGCATAACGCTAGGCGATGTGGTTACTATTCGCAACGAGGCGCGATGATGGCTTTGGTGATCAATTACCTGTGAAAGTCTACTATGGTGATTCTTAGCGTGGAATCTCTATTATAATCTGGGTGCATTTTGGGTTGGGCATCTGTATTTCTTGCACGCGTGTTTATTGACTTATCTACTATCATGTTATAACTTTGTTTATCTCCTTGACTATAAACTGTAGTGGGTGTTATATGGTATGTGTTGCAGTGAATTTTGTACCGTGAGATTAGTTAAAAGGATAGAGTGTTTTGCTTCTGGGCATTGACTCATGGCATTCGGGCAACAGGTGAGGAGGAGTTCTTAGAGGAAGTCATCCCAGAGGGAGAAGAAGAGTTTGAAGAATAAGGTAAATTTCAAGAGCACATGAACCCAGCTGAGGCATTCTGAGGAATTAAGATCTTTACTTTTGTTCTTATATTCAGTTTATCCCATGCTTAGCGAAATTTTTGAAATTTTTCAGTGAAACTGTAATAATTAAGTATTTTGAATGGTTTAAAATTCCTTTATAATGTAATAACTAACGTATGTAAATATGAATGAATGGGTACAATATCCTTTTATTTATATTTATGTATGTCCCGACGTATTCAGAGAACGGGACATCACACCTCCTACTACGACGAGGCACTACTTGTGTTTGTGTACTATCAGTAACACGCTATGCAGAATTTGATCCCTGTGCACCATTACCCACATGCTCGTCAGACATGTTAATGGTAGCACCCTGATTATGATCTACACTTGTCTCGATAATCCTTCCACTACGATTGGGTAATGGAATATCTGTGACCTGTGGTTCCTCTTTTGTTCTACTAGTATTTTCTCTCATTTCTTTCAGAATAATTTTAATTTTGAGCCTGTGGTCCATAACATAACCTTCTTCCAAGAATCAGGTATTGGTGCTAACAATGATCTTTTGATCCTTAAGATTATAAAATAGATCACCCTTCGTTCCCTTGGGATATCCCACAAAGAAACAAACTTCTATTCTTAGTTCCAACTTACCTGCGTTCCCTTTCAGCACATGTGCTGGATACCCCCAAATTCAAATATGTTTTAGACTAGGCTTACGCCCGGTCCACAATTCTATGGGAGTAGAAGGTACTAACTTAGAAAGTATCAAGTTTAGAATATAAGCTGCTGTCTCTAATGCGAGTCCCCAAAATGAATCGGGTAATCCTAAATAACTCATCATAGACCTTACCATCTCCATAAAAGTTCTATTCCTTGTTTCTGCTATACCATTTTGCTGCAGAGTGCCTAGTGCAATAATCGAGATATAATCCCTTTTGACGGCAAGTAGTCCTTAAACTTTCTAAAGAGGTACTCCCCACCACAGTCGAATTGTAGTGATTTGATACTTTTACCCAGATGCTTCTCCGTCTTCACCTTGAATTTTTTGAATTTTTCAAAGCATTCAGACTTATAATGCATCAGGTAAATGTATCAATATCTTAAGTAGTCGTAAATGAAACTAATGAAGTACTCAAAGCCATCTCTAACTCGAATTGTTATAGGTCCACACACATCAGAATAAACCAGTTCCAACGGTTGTTTAACTCTATAGCTTTTGACCAAAAAGGGCCTATTGGTCATCTTACCCTTTAAATAGGATTTACAGATTGGAAGTACCTCTACTTCTACTAGTATATTTATTTTTTTTAGATTAATATGACCCAAGCGTAAGCGCCAAATAAACGTTTGGTTCATTAAAGAATGAAACTTTCTCTTATATGGTAAATTAGATGTGTTATTCAATTCAGTTAGTTGCGGTGTAGGAGAGATTTGAATAATAACATAAAAATCATCCACCAATATATCAGAACAAATAACCCATTTATTATCCTTAATAACTACAGAATTATTAAAATAAATCAAATATCCGTCTTTAACCAATCTACAAATGGAAACTAAGTTCCTTCTAATGGAAGGTACATAAAGACAATCTCTCAATATTAAAATCCAATCTCTACTAAAACTGAGAATGACATCTTCTACTATAGTTGTAGTCACCTTTGTGTTATTGCCCACATGTAGATAAATCTTTTCATCACTAAGTTGTTGGATTTTTTGGAATTCATACAATGAATTGCAGACATAATTAATGGCTCTCGTATCTATACGCCAGGTATAGGTAGATAATACTGTTAAACATGTTTTCACAACCAGTGAACAGAACTTACCCTGATAGTTCAGCTTGTTGAGATAAACTGGACATTATTTTTTCTAATACCATGTCTGGTTGTAGTGAAAATATTTGCATTTCGGCTTTTTCACACTACTGTATGGCCCACTAACTACCTTAGAAACTATGTCACCTTGTTTCTGAATTTTTTTCTTCTTCATGCCTTCTGTCATAGAGGAAGAACCCTTTTAAAAAACAAACATATTTCCTAGCATTGAAGGAATACCCTTGGAAGTTAAAGCTATATCCAAGTTACATTTTTCTTCAACAAAATTCGATCTCGTTAGTTTGTTCTTTTTAAGTATATTAACCAGTAGATTGAACGCCATTTTAATTATGAAAATCACATAATTAAAATAATCATTAATTATGACAAGTAAAATTTTAAATTTATTTTAGTTTGGTTTCCTTTATCATTTTAAAAAAATTCGCCAGTAGCCTGGTACTTTCTGAATAGCATGCCTCGATAAAAAAACGTCTACTATCCATCGTTTGTCTAAACATACCAATTCCTATTAATTTTACTATCTAGGTAACTGACCCTACTAAGTAAAATTAAATAGATGGCATAGTTTCGGTCCAGTAGATAATAGCAGTGACTCAGATGAAAATGTTACTATTATATACAGCTAAGTGCTAACCACAATCTAATTCCAAATCAACCGCTTCGCAATGAACCCTTCAGTTGAACAAGTGACCCACACTATTAATTATCCAGAATTATCCTTAAAGGAGGTTCATCATGGCGATATCGCAATTAATCTGTCCGATGGGGAGGAATGCTTTATTGTCAACACGCAGAATTAATTACACCGCCGATAAACTGGTAATGGAGACCGTGTGATTTATTTGTGAATAAATTCCCTCTTCTATTAAAATTTTTAGAATATGTTTCGAGAGTTATAAAATTCTGTTTAATTAAAATAAATTTATTAATTTTAAAAATCACATGATCCAAAAGATTTCAAAACATTTTTCTTTGTACAGGATCCAAAAAATTTCAGTTTGTCAAACCATCTTTTCGTGTTTTAATGCGTAACAAATAAAATATCCGATGAATGCATAATTTTTTCTTTAGCTTTTTAGCTAAGGTAGTGATTAAAGACATTTAATTATTTTATTTTTACGTCATACATTTTTCAAAAATAATAATTTATTAAGATTAAATATTTTTTATTTAATTAATTTAAAATTCAAAATTAATTTTTACATTTTTTCAAGATATCCAATTTAATAAAAAATCATCTTAAACGTGTTATCTTGTAAAAAAAATATTTAAAAATTTTCTATTTAATTAAAAAAAACATAATTTTATTTTTCATTATAAAATTTTAATTAAAATTATTTTTTCTCGAATTAATTAAATTAACAGAAAAAATAAAATAGATATATATCATCCACACAGTTTAAAAGAATATAAATGTAAGATTTATATATATTCTGATTTTATGATCAAACAGAAACTCTATTGAGTTTCAGCCTCCTATTCAAAGATAACTTGTAATCTTTCAATTATTTTCTAAATTAGCTTCTGACATCTAGATTGCATTAGATTTTTTTAATTTGCAGTGATATACAAATAGAACACTAACTTGAGCCTTATCTACCAAAAAGCAGCCAACCAAACAGCCAGAACACCAGCCACCAGCGCCGGACCACCAACGCCGCCCATTGCCGCCACTTCAAGCTGCTTTTGCCACCTCTTCCGAACTCTGTTTTTGTTCCGATTTTTTTTGAAAAATAACTTGTGAAATTTACTATTTTTTGGTAGAAAAAAGTCCTCAAAAAACCCCCAAAAAATAGCCATCGAAAAGCCTCAAAAAGGTTGTCGCCGCACAGCCTGCACCGCTGCCCTTGCCGCCGCCTGTTTGGGCTTTTCCTGTGGTGGTTTGGTTCCCGTTTCTTCCTATTTTTAGCATAGATATCCAATAACATATTGCCTTGAAGAAAGCCTCGAAAATAGTTCTGAAAAAACTCCAAAAATAGTCCCGAACAGCTTGGTGTCGCCGCCGATCCGTTGCCTATTTTGTAGTTGTTTTTCCTTCGATTTTCTTCAGTTCTTAACCACTATTTCTAGCACTGTTTAATGCAATTTTATGTCTAAAAAATTACTCAAAAATTAGTCTAAAAAATGTCCCAAAAATATCAAAATTGGCCCCGAACTGCCGCCGACAAAGCCGCTGGCGGTGACTGTTTTTGTTGATTTTTTTGGGCTATTTTGGGTTTTATTTTGCTGCTATTTTTAATGTATAAAACCTACTGAATTGTATCAAAAAAATTATTTCAAAACCGTTGAAGTACCACCGTGATTCATGGCCCGAAAAACCCAAAATCACCGCTGGTGCTGCTGTCTGTTCTTCGTGTTCTTGGGTATTTAAACTTGTTCTTAAATATTCTAAATAATATTTTAAAACAAATAAAAGTTTTTATATCGATAACCTATGTCCCAATGACTCTGATTCGAACTAAAAAAGTTTAAACTATCACGATCAACCATCGAGATTGAAAAAAATAATTAAATCATCATTCAAATCATTCAATCAAATATGAATATAATGATGATCATAAAATATGGATTAGAATGCCTGCAAAATAAAGTTAGAACAGTTCTAAAACTACCTGGCCCCTCGATAAATCGTAAACAAAAATCAAAACGGCTCTGATACTAATTGTTGGAGGCAAACTGCCATGATCATTTATTTGTAAACGATTTAAAAAAAAATAAAACTAAACGAGCAATCACCAAAATATGTTCCAGATAAAACTTTTTAATGTCGAATGATCAAAATAAAAACCCATGCCACCACAGTTAATTCAGATGAATACATTTTGATCGATTCTTCAATTACGAATTTTGATTCCCGAGTTGAAACTCCGGTTAGACCTTCTACCATATTTCCGATGTGATTCTCGAACGTAGTGTGGGCTACGATCATTCGAGAACTCGTACCGGCAGAACCTAGACAACCTTAGTCTTGAAAGATAACTTATGAATTTGATTCAGCCTACCCGCATATTTATAGGGCTATAGCAGGGACCTGTGGAGTAATTATGACATAGACTTCTAGTGTAACCTAGATACCCATTCAGCGATTTTCGTAAATATGCAAACCTTATAGCAATTTCTGTAATTAAGAAACCTTGCAGCAGTTTCTACAATTTTCATGAAATACTAAATTGCAGTTCACACTACTAAAGCGCTGTAATTGTACTTCTAGCCATAATCTCAAGACTAATTAGCATTGAACTCCTGTTATTAAATGCTTAACTCATCTCCCCACGTTAAGATTCTTGATACCCGTCAATTAAATTTAATTACTAACAATTTAATTTAATCGGTATCATAAAATTTCTTAAACTCTTCCGCTTAACTTATTTGACTTCCAGATAATCAAATCCACTTGCAGGGTTTGATCTAGTCAAAACTTATAAGTTTCTTTAAGGGGGTATCGTTAATCCTGAACATTCGAGACATGAATTTTGTTAATAATTAATAATCACCATATAATTAATTCTTTTATCCAACTCACTGGGACTATAGACCCATTTAAGATCGTACTATCTAATGAATCAAAACAACGAATATTAAATATACACAAATAATTAATTATTTCAGGATCAAGAGTATAAGTACTCATAATAACCTTGTGGTGTGAATTAAATTAAATAGTCAGTATAAAATTAATTATCCCAATGTAGTCATGTTTAATACACACAAATTGTATTCGCACAGCGAGTCGGAACAATAGACGATGCTATTATTTATTTCCCGTAACCAAGACGATGCTATTATTTATTTCTACAAAAATCTATAATTTGGTATTTTGTATGCAAGTCGTACTCTACACACCAAATTAAATACTGTACAGAATAAAGGACATCCATGCATAACATTAAAAAAATGATATTGCATACACTGCTAATTAAAATTCTCATAAAATAAAAATATGATTTTGTTAAAATAAAATTAAATATTAAAACCAAAATAAAATTTATGATTTTTAGTATACAACCTTGACAGATTGGATGTGAGATGGTGGGGGATGAGGTGGTGGGGACACATGACTTGAGATGGGAAAGATATAATGGGATAATTCATGAAGGGTTGAAGGAGATATCTTGGGGGAGGCCAAAGTTTGTGGAATTATGGAGGACGTGTCCGTGGTTTTTAGAATCTTGGAGGACGTGGCCCACGGAATTGGGGAAAAAGAATTTGGAGGGTGCAGAGTTAAACCAAGTAAGGACGGACCAAGGAAAGGAAGCTGATTTTCGTTAAAGCAGACGTAGCGGACATAATAAGTGAATCCCAAAGCACGGTTAAGACAACAATAACCATGATGAGAAGGACTATAGCCAAGAAAAATACATGGAGCTAAACAGAAAGACATTTTGTAATGATTGTAAGGGCGTAAAAAAGGATAACATAAACATCTAAAAACTTTTAAAAAATTATAATTAAAAAACTTGTGAAAAAGACATTCATACGGAGAAATATTTCCAGAAACGGGGGATAGGAGTCGATTAATGAGAAAAATTGCTATTTCAAAGGCAAAATGCCAAAATTTGTGAGGGATGAAGGCATGAGCAAGTAATACAAGACTAGTTTCATAACATGACAATTGCAGCATTCAATTTTTCCATTTTGTTCACGAGTGTGTGGATATGAAATTCGATGAATGATGCCACATTGTTTGAAATAAGGAGTGAGAGAGCGATACTCCCCACCGCAATTGATTTGAATTTGTTTGACTTTCGTAGAGAACTGACATTCAATCATAGATTTAAATTGAAGAAAAAGGTGGTGAACATATGATTTGTGCGAAATAGGTTAATACTGTAAATAATTTGAATACACATCAAGAAATAATATAAAGTAGCTTTAGCCATCGGAAGATGGCAATGGAAAAGGTCCCCAGACATCACTAAAAATAATATCTAAAGGAGCTTAATAAACAGACTTTGTGACAGGTAAAGACAAACGATATGACTTTCTTAACTGATAAGCATGACAAATTGACAACTTTTTATTTGACTAACATGACAGTTTATTCTAAACAAGAACTTGGCGAAGAACTTGATGATGAGGATGTCCAAGACGACGATGCCAGCAAACATGATCAACTTTTTTCGAAAACATGAGCAGACGGAGATAAAGGAGTAGTGGAAGAGATCTTGTAGAGGCCGAACTCATTCTCCCCGCGAAGTAGAACTTTCTTGGTAACCTGATCCTTGATAAAAAAAAATGGGAGGGGTGAAATTCAAAGAAAACATGATTATATTTACTGAGTTAAGAGACTAAAAGAAGAGATTTGGTGAGAGAAGGAACATGTAAAATATTGAAGAGACAGAAGCATTGAGACGTGGAATGAATAGTAGTTTGACCAATTTTTTCAATTAGAGAATCCTTATCGTTACCAACACGAAGTTGATCAGAACCATGATAATCATTGTGATGAGAGAGAGCTGCTAGATCAGATGTAACACGATGAATGGCCCCTATGTCGGGAAACCAGTCAGCAATCAGAGCAAAGTGATGAGAATAAGAGGCCAAATGAGTCGATAGTGGACTTGTGTGATTATAGTGATGGTAGCAACTGATGATGGTGTGAGATTGTCCATTACAAATTTAGCATTTGGGACAAGAATCACCATGAGGGAAGCGATGATCACTGTGAGAAGAGTTTTTCCATGAATCACGAGAACGAGAACTTGATGAACAAACACGACCATGAAATTGAGGGTTTAAGCCATTGAAAATGTAAAGATTAAAATCCTGGAGAGAGAGAGAGGGGCGGCCTGTAGTAAAGAGTTCATTGAAAAGAGTTTTAGCTTTGTAAAGATGTTGGGTAGCGGTGAGGTCACCTTGTTTGATACTCTGAAGTTGCATGTGCAGTTGCAAGATGCAAGTATGAGAGGGAGAAGCAAGGGCGGATTCAAGAGTGCACCAGACCTCATGGGAGGAATTGAGTTCAACAACCAAAGGTAGCACATCTTCGAATAAAAAGGCAATTAGGAGACTCGATAGCAATTAATCTGGGGCTACCCAAATGTCAAAGGCAGGATTAGAGATAGAAACATTGTCTTGATGGATGGCTGGAGAGGGACAGGGGTAGAACCATCAATAAATCCAAGGAGATGTGGCTGTAGAGAAATGGGATTAATTGAGTTTTCCAATACAAATAGTTAGCATTGGTAAGCTTTAAGGATAGAAAATGATGAGCATTGGCAAGTGGAAAGGGCGAGGGGTGAGATGGTAAAGAAGAACTTCTGGGTGGAGAAGGCAGTGAAGTGGGAGTTGTTTGGGAGGAGGAAGTGTGGTAAGAATTCATAGCTCTGATACCAAATTAGTTACCAACACTAAGAAAATTGATTAAGTCCCATACATAGGTTTTTCCATTGCATTGATGTGTATATATAAGTAATATAAGGTAACAAGTGATGAAGATACAAAATTTGTATTTGAAAATGAATCAAGTTAGATGATGACAGTTATCTAATACTCCGTATATTCTTCTTCACCTGACATAAGACACCATGAGTTGTGACTCTTAGTAGGAACAACTAAAACTCTACTAATCTATTCTTAACACACATAATTACTGCAACACAATTATGCATATAAAAAGATAAGCAATTAAACCCTTAAAAGTTCCAACATATGTTCACAAGTATTCTTTGCTCATTGTATAAGAGAACACGTTTTTCAGGTCTAACCAAGAGCACCCATCCCTAGACCTCGCCACGTTATCACAATAGGAACTCACCTCCTCGGTACCATTATGCTCTCATCCACTATGTTCCCAACCACTATACTTGCCGCAACTAATGCTCCCAAACCATACTTCTTTTATGTGGCTAACGATATGTGCAATTTATCGTAGATCTCATTTCTGTCTATACTTAATGTATGCGGATTGTGACTCTCGCGGATCTGAAAATAATTTGGTTTAAGACACAGTATGGCTTAAGATGTGAATGGACCCAGTTTATTTCCAAAAAGACCCAGTTTAAGACACAAAAACCCAACCCATGTCAAAACCCAGTTTATTTCCAAAAAGACGTTGTTCGTTCGAAGTTCATGGTTTTGTTCTCTATGTGTAATCATGGCTAGCTAATCATGTTTTCAACATAAGATATCTAACAACCTTTAGTATGCTCAATATGCTATAAAAACACAAGAAAGTCTCATACATTGCAAGTTAAGGACATATTATAAGTAGGTCACTCACTGGGCATCACCCATCAATACAAACTAAAAATCTAAATTCGAACGGTCTCACAATAAAATACTTTTAAAATACCAAACCTTAATAATTTGTTATGAAATCTAACGGGGTGGTAGCTATTTATGTTAGCTAAATTTTTCATAAAGGAAGAAAGACCATGGGAAGTTTCTAAATAGGAATTAAAATTTGTCGAACATAGCCTGTCTAGAAATGACACTGTTTAGAAAAAAAAAATGACTTTTAAGAAAATCGGCAAGTGGATTATTTTTCTGCAATTTTGGCACAATACCGTAAAAGTTTTGTTTGGAGACTTAAACACCTTTCTAGATTCTAAAAAAATCACACATACTAAAAACATTTTCATAGAACTCCAATAAAAATAGTTTTCGAAAAAGTCTCTGTTTGATTTTTCTAAAAATTCAGGTAAGGATGGACGAAGGGGTTTCTTTTAGGTTTTTCTTTGATAACAATAAAAATAGTCTTCGAAAAAGTCCTTTCTTGTTTAACATAGATTACGGGTTCATAAACAATGCCACCATATAAAAACAAAAGGTCACAGTAGTTTTAACATGTTCATATCACATTCATTTAAGTTATGGAAGAATAACCAAAAAAAAACCAAGTGCAAAACAACTGATTATTTATAGTTCTCTTATTCAATTATTCTTTAAACCTTCTTGTTTCTAAGTTTGGTTTTAGTTTTTTAAATCTTATTAATTGTTGTTAGAGAGCGGTTGTTAGAATAGAAGTTTAAAGAGAGTTGTTAGAGGTTCCGACCTCGTAGTTTCATGATCAATGAAGATTAAACTTAACTTTAGTACAAAGAACTTCTACATTCTCTTTCTTTCTTTCTTTCTTTCTTCTTCTTCTTCTTCTTGAACTCACTCTCTCTCTATTTTTTCCTCAAGTGGCTGAGTATGGGGAGGGGAGGGGAAGAGAGGGGTTCTTTAAAAGGCAAGAGGTGGCTTGATGAGTCTTTCAAATTGTGTCACCAAAATGACTTCAATAGTGTGTTGATGGTTAGGGTTGAAGACCAAAGTACATGAATAGGGTCTTGATGGTAAGAGTTGGGAAAATGTGGTTGTGATCTTAGAAAAAATATATCTATATACAATTCATGTGGCTCAAAGATGGATTAAAAAGGTAAAAGAGTGTATAAAATATCTACGAAAATATTTTAGCTTAAAAGGTGATTGGTAGAAAACAAATATATATTATCACGAATTAGTATTATGGTTCAAAAGAAGATATGTGAAAATATAATATGCATATCTATATACAAAAAGTAATATATAAATATTTTTCTATAATTTAAAGTCATGGGAAAGTAAAAGACTTTTTAGTGGCTCAAAGTAAATCCTAGGATTAGGTTTTTACCAAGGTGGTTTAGTATATATATATATATATTATGTAAATAGCAAGGTGGCCAAGCACCCTAGCCAATCACCATGGGACCCCACTAAACCACCTTGGTAAAAACCTAACTTATATATATAAGGTATAGTATATGCATAAATTCTCATGGGTCAAAAATTGGGCCAAAAGAATTAATGATGTTGGGCTTGGTCCATGAATTCTTTAAAACTTTCATGAACCTAATTAAAAGAATTAGGCCTTTACTTGAGTTGGGCCATTATTCTTACTTGTGCCTTACTTTTAGTTTTGAGCCTTGTGTGCATTTGAACCTTATTGAAGAAATGGGGCTTAGTTTATAATTGGGCTTGTTTGAGGTTGGCGTTGATCATTTTTGGGCCTTAGTTAGTAACAATTGAGCTTCTCTCCATTTACCTTGGGCCTATGCTAGGTTTGGCTCATTCCTTATAGGTCTTACAATAGTTTGCTTCGAGTTTTCGGTTCATGATTTAGGGTTTTCGACATTTGCATGAGTGTTGAGATCTACTGCTAAGGTTTCAAATCCATGTTTAGAAAAATGGGTTCTCACATCCGAAATAAGAAAAGATGGGAAATACGTCATAACCAAAGTATAATATTACATATAACAAGTGTTTGTGGATTTTAAGAATCCAGTGTGGGTCTAAAATGTTCTTTAGGGACAAAATAGTAATTTTATCTCATGTTCTCAGGAAATGTATTTTAGACTATCATAGGATTTTTTGGGTCCTTAGATTCAAATATATTATTATTTTTTGAAATTGAAGTTTTGAAGTGTAATTTTGATGGAAGGTTCAAAATGGCCCAAGTGGTGATACTAATTTATGGGGGTCAATTTTGGTCATTAATTTGAGGATTTTACAAAAGCCCATTTTAGAAAAATCTTATATTCCCAAGAAGGTGGCCGAACATTATTTCTAATAATAGTCTCAAAATGTAAAATTGAGGTATGGATTTAGGGTGGCGAGGGTCCAAAGTTGGCCATTTCTCATTTTTACTCGTAGGACATAATCAGTTTTTGTGAGAGGTTAAGTTTAGGCTTCAATTTGGAGGCCTTTCTGATTTCCTTTTTGGGTAAATTTAATATGCTGGAAAGGTTTCACACCCTCTTTACAATGGTCTTTACGTATACCAAACAAAGGTCTATAGCAAAAATGACAAGCCTTCAAAGTTTATTAGTCTATATACCAAAAATTTGGAGGCTCTTTTTTCTCAAAGGGCTTAACCATTTTTGTGAGGTTTGTTCTCGTGTGCAGAGTGGGTTACATAGAAGAAGTGTAAGGACCCGGTACCTGTTTATTTTGTTCTTTTATATTTTTGGTAAGAGAAAAGACCGAATTAAATTTGGGCATGGGTGGTGTAAAATATTTGCTTGTTAACGGTTGAATTAATCATATGTGAAGGTGAAATTGAGATACCTGGTGATAAATGATATTTTTATGGCCATATTAATGGAAAAATTCAAATTTTAAAATGTGGGCACAGTTGGAGGTTTGAGTTAAATTTTAAGAAAATTTGAGAAATTCAGGCTTAGGGATCACCGCTCGAACGGTAGGGGTCCGCTCGAACGGGGTATCGAGAAAGGTTTGGAAGAATCTCGAACCATGAAGATAGTTTGAGGGTTTAGGGTTTATATATACATATATATATATA
>JAOTRH010006052.1:0-23725 GCA_034768845.1 Heliamphora exappendiculata
AAGAGAATCACGATTAAAGTTTTGTTAGATTTTTTAATTTCCTATATTATCTTTCAAAATTAAATTTATTACTATTAAAGAATAACTACTTCAATTCAGTTTTTAAAAATTTATATCAATTTCAAATCAATTCAATTTTTTAAAATTTAAAATTTAAAATATAACGGTGTGTTCCACCCCTCTAAAATTATATACTGATAGGGCACCATTTGACAACGCCAAATACCAAACGTTACCAAACGGGCCCAACTATTAATTATTGTGTTTTCTGTTATTTGGTAAAATAATAATTACGGGGTGTTTGACAAAGTTACTTTTAGTAATTTTTAACTTTCAGTTACTAATTTTAGTAGTTATAAATTATAAATTTTTTTAAATATCTACAATTTTTACTATAATTTTTATTTTAGTTATAAATAATAATTTTTACCAAACCGTCACAATTTTATTATAAGTTATAAACTATAAGTTACTAATTTCAACAATACAAAACACGTAAAATCCATAACTATTTTATTGAAAAATTACTCCATCTTAGCCCCTAACATGTTTTGACACGTATCAATCCTAAAGTTTTGTATTCGTCAAAAAAAGGTGAAATGCTAGAAATTAGAAGGTAGTTAGTAGTTTTGTTTTCCCTTTAAAAAGGGTAACAATAAAGGATTTTTTAGAAAGGTACAAATGAAAAGCAAAAACTACCTTGTCAAAAAAAAAAAACAACCAAAAAAACCTTCATCCAAACAAAGCTTACACTTAAAAAGCCAGATTCAGGACTTCTCTTCTACCAATTAACCCTTTAAATTTCTTTTTCTTCATTCGTGGTCCCAAGTAGACACCACCGCCCCAATAATTATTTCATTTATATATATAAAAAAAGGGAATCAATCTAACAAATTGGTGAACATGAATATCACTCTTACCTCTCTGGGGTTGACAGCTGTACACTTCAAAGGAAGTTTGGAGTTCTTTACCTTCACAATTTAGGTTAAGGTCTTTAAAAAAAAAAAAAAAAAAGAAGCCCAGAAAAAATTAGGAGACAGGAGTTCGTCAAAATAAATTTATTTTCTTGAGATAAGTAATCCCGCATTTGTATTACGGTTATATCAAGCTCTTTTATTATTATTAGTACTATGTTCCGAATTTTATCTTTTTCTCTTTATTCAACGATTAAAAATTAGTTTATAACTTTTATTGCATTTTAATTAAATATGAATTAAATTTCTCAATCCATGAATAATCTTATTCATAATTTTTAGTATTAAAAAATATAAATGAGACTTGAACATTGTATATTACTTATTACTACTCTCGTATTCAATTCAGTCTCAATCGAAATAAAACAAAATTTAAGGGTATTAATGTCAAATTATCTAAGGGGGTATTATTGTCAAACTATCCACTCTCTATCTGACTTTCTCATTTCATTCCTCTATAAATACAAGAGAACACCCCATTTTCCATTCATATACCAACTTTGTTTAATTTCCTCTCAATACCACACTGAAAACTTCATAAAACTTCATAACTTCTCTCCCTCCCCTCCAAATAACTTCTGCTTTCTTCATCACAGAGAGGGAGACAGAGAGAGAGAATGGATCCAACTAATGATCACCACAGCCTACAGAATCAGAGTCGCCAATTTGCTACCTCCCACTTTGTTAAGAAGGTTACACCATTGTTACTCTCAGTTTCTGTGTTTTCCTTCTTCCTCTCCTATTCACCATGGTACTGTTTCTTCCTCCACTCCCTAAAAGTTCACTTCTCAAACTTCTCTTTCCAACTGTTAAGTCACACGATGGACAAGAACTACATTTTTCTCATATGCAATGGAATCCTAATGTTCCTCGCTAAAACCTCCGGTTTTATCGGTTTTTCACCAGCTTCTGATCATCCGAACGACCAGTTATTCAAAATCATTGGAGATGGAGAGGGTTTACAATCGTCGTCGTCGTCGTCGGACACGATCAAGGACTCGTTGTTAGAGAGAGAGGTTTCAATGGAAACTACTGATCCTTGGGAGAATATTGCAGAGGATAAAGAAGAACAAGAAGAAGATGATGATGATGAAAAGTACTCCATGGAAGGAGAAACGGAAGAATCATACTTGATTGTGGGTTATAAACAGCGAAACCCACGAGCTGGACTTCTGATTACAACCAGTGAAGAAGAAGATGATGATGAAGATGATGATGTTGGAATATTGAATATTGAAGAAGATGAAGAGAATGGGTTGAGCACTGTTAATGGCATCCAGATCAAAGAAGATGAAGGAGATGATAATGGGATGATAAGTACAGAAGAGTTGAACAAGAAATTTGAGGATTTCATAAGAAGGATTAAAAAAGAAATTAGGGTTGAAGCTCAACGGCAACTAGCCATCACGTCTAATAAGTAGTGTTTTTTATAAGAAATATATATATATATAGATAAGGTTTGTACATCGTGTTTGTAACATATGGTCCTCTGGGCTTCCTTCAGTTGAGGGAAAAGGAAAGAAAGATTTAGAAAAAAAAATTTGTGTCATTTTCTTGCTCCAGTTCTCCAAAAAAAAAAAAAAAAAAATAGCACTCACAATAACAAGTTTTTAATATATTTTTTCCATAAAAAAAGACTATAAAAAATATAAGATTATTTGTAAACAAAATTTTTTACTAACTTTCTTGCCAACTAAACAAATAGTGAAAATTAATTTATTTAGATTTTTCTTTTTCTTCACTTTAAATTTCTTAAGAATTACTTTGTCATGTGATTTTCCTACCAACTTAAATTGAGTATTGTTTCTTCTTCTTTTGGGAATTTCTTTTTCTTTAATCTTTACTTTCTTTTCCTTCCCCTTCCTTCCTTTTTATTGTATGTTTGGACTAAAAAGGCTGGTGGTTTTTGTACGAACTCTTTTTTGTATTTTTTAATTTTTTTTATATTTTGATTTAAATAGTTTATTTTTTTGGTTCATTGTGATGAAAAAATTCTAAAAAGTAGGCATATTTTGGCCAAACTTGTAAAAAATTCACTAAAGATAAAAAAATTTTAAAAAAAATCAAAAAGCCTACTAAATTGGCTTTTTTTTGTCTTATATGAAATTTTTTTAGTTTTGATAAAAAAAATTTACCTTTTGATTTTCTCATAACGAGAGGATTCTAGAAAATATACTTATTTAAGCTAATTCTGAAAAAAGTTCACTAAAAATAAAAAAAATATAAAAAAAAAATCAGTCCAAACACAAGCTAAGGTCTCGTTTAGCAACTCTAGCTTTGCTGCTTTTTTGACTAAAAACATAAAAAAAAAAAAAAAAAAAACATAACCCCCATTTGGCAAAAGGGTAAAAAAGTTAAAAAACTTAAAAGTCAAATCACAACATTAACTTCTACAATAATTTATTCAAACTCTAACTATCTTTAAAATGCAATAATACCTCTTATTCACAATTTATTTAATTACTACAATTACCAACTACGTGTAATTGTTTATATCAAATATATAAAATGACAAAATTAACCAAATAACCAAGTTTAATAAAATTAGTTCAAAAGTTAACTTACTAAACAACCTACATTAATTTTTTAACTAAAAACACAAAAAACAAAAAATAAAAACTAATTTTTAAACTAAATGCCAATTGGGGCCTAAGAATGTTTTCAGCGTTATTAGTTAATTGTGTTTCCCTTTATACACTTCTCCTAAAACCTGCCTTTGGTTGGCCTTTTTTTTTTTTTTTGGCGGAGCCCTTTTTTTAAAAAAGAAAAAAAATTGGCTATTTGTTTTTATATATATTTTTAAAAATTTAAAATGTTTGTTTGTTTCCACTGATTTTTTTAAAAAGAATCTATTAAAGACGGCACAATACTTAAAAAGCCATAAAGTGTCTTTTTTGTTTTATTTAATTTTTTTATTTTTTGATTACAATTTTCATTTTTTGATATTTTATGATGAGAAAAATCAAAAAAGTATGTCAGTTTAGATTAACGTTAAGGAAATTCACTAAAAATAAAAAAAAATCTTATAAAATAAACTAACTCGTATCTTTTATTTACTTTCTCTTAGATAAATTTTCAAAAATGCTATATATCACCAAATTTTCTCACCAATTTAATGTCACCGCTAAATAGATGGTTGTGATCATTATGTCCTTTTATTAGTAAGAAAGTATAAAAGAATTGATGAATCGTATTTCGTCTTGGTCGTATTAAAATGAAATTGTTAAAAGAGTAGGTGACATAAATTATCGCATTTCTTTAATAATTTTAAAGGTGTTAAAGTCTAGTTTGGGGGTAAAAGTTTGGATTCTGGTTTATTTTAATCCTTTTTTTTATTTTTTGACCATAAGTTACATAATACATATGTATGTTTTTTCTCCCACCCAAAAAAAAGTGCCAAAACAAACAGGCAATAAGTAGATTGGGCTAACTTATGATTTTGAGTGCAACTCTAAAAAATAATAACGCTACTTGTTATGATAGTTTTAATATAAATGATAAATGAGAGTAGGGGTGATAGTGATACCGGTGGCTGTAGTGGCGGTTGGTGATAGTATAAGATTAACAGTTGAGAAAAAGGTAAAATTGGGGGTGGTGATGAAAGTGGCTATGGTATATAAGTAACGAGTGTGATAGCGATAGTAGTGGTGGAATAATAGGTGGATAAGTGCATGCCGGAGTAGTGGCGGTGGCTAAGTGGGTAAGTGCATGCCGGAGTAGTGGCGGTGGCTAAGTGGGTAAGTGCATGCCGGAGCGGTGGCGGTGGTAAGACAGCAGTGTTAGAGAGGATAGTAATACGGTAATAGTATGTATCATTATATACAAAAAATATTTTTTGACTTTAATAAATAAAAAATGCTCTTTTATCGAAAGTTCATATATGAAGAAAAATGTTTTTTGTTGACTTATAATTTTTATTAGCTTAAATATCAAAAATTGCAAACAAAAGTATTTTCTAGAATAAAAATGAGACATATATACGCAATTAATGACTTTTACATCTCATGGATTGAACACAAAATCTCTGAATCTGTCGATGCTATCTATGCATATAGTTTTCGATCAACCGATTTTATTTTAAACGGTTTCATAGATTAAAAGAAAACAAAAAAGACAAAGACCATGCCGAAGTTGATAACAGTAGAAAGTGGTGGATTTATTTGGTGTGTGGACAAATAGGCCCATGTAAATATGATAGGTAAGGTTGGTGGTGGATTATTCATTAACAATAATACTACGGTGAATACGTTTTGGTCATTATATTTAAGTATCAAATAATATGTCATCTTAGTTTTTAGTGTTTAGGTTATAAATGATGAGCCAATAAAATGATTTAAGCACCATATATAAAATGTTACGTGGTACTATAATATGATCACTAGATAAAATCATCACAACACTACTAATATATCAAAGGAA
Source organism: Heliamphora exappendiculata (assembly GCA_034768845.1). Lineage (NCBI taxonomy): Eukaryota > Viridiplantae > Streptophyta > Magnoliopsida > Ericales > Sarraceniaceae > Heliamphora > Heliamphora exappendiculata. Next base: position 5,394 of record JAOTRH010006052.1, read on the forward strand.
AATGATAGAATGTTGAATTGACTAAAATTTATTCCATTTGGGATGACACTTAATCAAAAAATTAAACTCATCCATTATTATGTAGTATTAAAAAAATTGTATATGCCAGTCATTTTATGTTTTTTAATTCTATTCCGACCCCAAAAACAAATTCCATGGGAGTAGTGGGATAAATAATTTGTCATTCCTTGTGTGGTGAAAAGAAGATATCCCTCATCAAACAGAACTTTCTTGGTGCCTTTTTCCTTGCAACCAAACAGACCCAAAAAAAAGTACAAAATTAAATGTGATTAGTGTTTTGCATTGTTGAAATTAGTAGTTTATAAATTATAATTTGTAAAAGATGTTGCGAGTGTTTGGTAAAAAATTATAACTTGTACTCGAAATAAAAAAAATAGTTATAAGTTGTAATAAAAATTATAAGTGTTTAAAAAATATATAATTTATAATTAAAATTAATAATAAAAAATTAAAAATTATTAACAGTAATTTTATCAAACACCTCGTTATCGAGCAAAGACGAATGACTTTCTCACACATAATTGGACAAGTTCCTGGTAAGAAAACCTTCAAAAGTAAGTTTGGAATCTACTTCATCCCATCAAAAAGATGCATTTTTATCCATTTATTTGTCTAGAAAATGATAGGTTGCCGACGAAGACGAATCCATAGCCTCTTTGCACTAGTGTTGTTATCAAATAGATGCCCTTCTTCCCACTGATCATAATAAGAATATTGCAGGGTTTAAATTCTCAATTTTTTAATGCAAACAAAAACACAATATATTGAGTATAAAAAAAGCTCATGGCCCGCGGGCTAATCGGTCTAGCCCAACTAAAACCCGAGCCCAGCCCTAGCTTATAACCCTCAATCCTAGGCCTGGGTCTTCTCCTGAGCTTGTAGGCTAGGCCGGACAGAGGCCTGAAGCCCGAGCCCACTCAAGATAGCTTGGTCCCAACACTCCTAGTATATAGCCGTTTGGCCTGGCCCAAGATTGAGCCCAATGTCTCTAACGGTCAGAAATTTAAAACGAATAGCCTAGATCTTTATTGTTTGAAATGAATGGCTGAGATTAAGTATCTGTTGGGGGCGACCCGAGCCTGACCCAACGATTAGTTTTTAAAAAAAAAACTTATATATATATAAATAGGACCCCTACTCTCTCTAATTTCATTTACAAATCTATCTACTTTCTCTACTATTTACTTTTTACTTTCTAATTAATCTGTGAATCGATAATATTCGAGTTCAGTGCAACTATTAACGAATTAATGAGTGAAAATCAACAATCAAGATCAAGATCAAAATACAAATTGATTGAGATCAAGATTAAAAATCAAAGTTTCTTACTTCGGTTTACTGTGTTTTCTGTAATTTAATTTATTTTTTACAATATTTAATTTATTTGAATATATTTTTAAAATTCTAATTAACTTTTTTGAAAAATTAAATTTTATTTTAATTTAAAATTTTAATTCTAATTTACTTTTTTCTACTCTCTACTCTCCATTCTCTAATTTTATTTTGCTTTAAAAATTATAATTTTTATTTTATTTATGGATCTAAATATATTTCTCGTTGATAAAAAAGAAAACATTTTTACATTTCTACCTAATGGTTCTAATCACACTCCCTTTACTCCTATTCCACATCTATCAACTGGTTCATCAACAGCTGCTGATGCACCTGCATCTGTAGGTTTATCTAGTAAAAATGTTTTAAATGTGTGAGACTTATTTAAAAAAATTTTTGAAAAAATACTGATGGCACCATAACTGTTAAAGTAAAATGTAAAATTTGTAATAAATTTCTTTTAGGTAACACATAAAGTAGCACTAACCACTTATGTAGACATTCTGATATTTACCTAAAAAATGCACATTTTAATCTTATCACACAAATGCAAATAGGTAAAAGTTCAATTGGTAATATTACTAATTTTTTTTATGATCCTACCTACGTAAAAAATTATATTGTTGATTATATAATACAACAGGAACAACTATTTTCAATGAGTGAATAACCGACATTTGAATATATGATATAAGGCGCATTTTTTTCTCAATTTTAACGTTTTTTCTAGAAATACTACTACAAATAGAATTTTATAAAGATTTGATGAAATTAAAACTGAGTTGGTAAATTTATTTACAAATCTAAAAGAAAATTTTTGTTTAACTTTTCATTTATGGACGGCTAGAAATGCTACAAAATATCAATGTATTACAGCACATTTTATAGATAATAATTGAAATTTATGTTAAAAATTTTTAGTTAAAACTAAAAGATTTTCTTATATCGGTAATTCTTTAGGTGTAATTATTAAACAAGAACTAGTTTCGGGGGCCTTGCATCAAGAATATTTTCTATTACTATAGATAATGCTTCTTATAATGAATGTGTTAACTATTTAAAACGTAATTTACAGTTTTCATTAGTTGATTCTTTATTTTATATTCGTTATTCGGCACATATTTTAAATTTAATTATTAAAGAATGACTTAAATATTATAATGAATCTCTTGAACGAGTTAGACTAGCAATAAAATGTATAAATAATAGTGCAAAAATTGTTGATATGTATAGAAAAATATAAAATTTTAAAAATCACAACATGATGTAAAAATTAGGTGGAACTCGACATATAATATGTTACAATTAACAATAAAATAAAATAAAATAATTTATTTATTTTTTAAAATGAATATGAAAACTCATTTTACTTACCAATGCCTAGTGATTGGGATAATTTAAATGTATATAAAAAAATTTATACAATTTTTAAAAAAGCAATAAAATTATTTTCTTGTATTTACACTCATACTACTCCTATAGTTTTACTGCAGTTTAAAAAAATAATCGTAATATTTAATAAATTTTTAATCAATATAAATTATTATCAGATGATATTTAGTGTGAAAAATAAATTTAATAAATATTATAATAAAATAATACATATTTTTAGAATAGTTTCAATACTAGATCCTAAAAGTAAAAATATTAGTTTACATTAATTTTTTAAAAATATTTATGGTAATCCAAATCAACTTGAAATAATAAATAAAATACTTAAAAATTTATATGATGGATACAAAATTAATATAATATCTCAATCAATACAATCTGGGGTTAGGACTTCATCTCGAAGTCGTAATAATGATTGGTCTATAATAAAAATTAAAAGACTATTTGAGGTTCATGGGAGTTTTATAGCAGAATTCTAACATTATTTTGATTATGTAAAAAATTTAGATGAAAATAATTTTGATATTTAAGAGTATTGAAAACGACACGAAGTGTTGTGGCCAGTATTGTCCGCGATACTTTATGATATACTTACAGTTCACGTCTCTACAGTTGCTTCGAAGACAACTTTTAGTGCACGTAAACGAGTATTGAACGATTATAGATCCAGACTAACTCAAAAGATAGTGCAAATTTTGATGATCATATGCAACACAATTTACGCAGCAAAAAATGTGTCAAGAAATGAATGAGAAAAAAAAAAGAAGCAGACTTGAAAATTATAACTTATGGAACGCTTGAAAAATTATCAGGCTCAGATTAATTTTTATTTTTATTTTTTGAATATGTAAATGTTATTTTTATATTTGTAATTTTATATTTCATTTGTAATGTATTTTAAGTAGAGAATAATACAAATGATTATTAGGTTTGTATGTGCCAATCTAGTTATGATGTACTTGACCTATAGTGATGCAATTTTTTTATTTTTTGAAAGTGTACAATACATTTATAATGTGTAAAATATAATATAATTGTTAAAATTAGAGTTTTGATTAATAAAATCAATATTGCATTTTATTATTTTAATTCTTCAAGCTTATTGCATTTAATTGCTAAACTTATAAGTTATAATAAATAAATTAATTTATAGTAAACTAATAAATAAATATAGTACAAACTTATATAATAAATAATTAACTCGTAAATTAATAATAATACATTATAAACTTATAATAATATAAACTATAAACTTTTAAATTAATAATAAACTTAGAGTAAGTAAACTATTAAATTTATAATAAATTAGTAATATAAAGTTATAAGCTATAAACTTGTAAAATAATAATAAATTTATAAATTATAAACTTAAAAACTAATAAACAAATAATGTATAAACTTATAGAATAATAAACTTAATAACTAATAATAAACTATAAATGATCAAAACTAATAAATTTAAATACATAAATTAATAAATTAATAATACATTATAAACTTATCAATTAGAACTAATAAAATATAACATCATAATAATAATAAGTAAACTTATAGATTAATAAACTTATATAACTAATAATATATAACAAATTTAAAAAAAATCAAAAGCCCAAACGGCCTCGCCCGTTAGGCATGCCTATGGCCCGACCCTAGACCCGAGCCCGAGGTCCTAATCCAAACCCAGTATCCCTAGGACCTAGACTAACCCCTAAACAAAAAAACTTGATCCAGCCCGGCCTAAAAATTTAGCGCGAGCTCGTTAGATTCGGACTGGACTGGGCTCACCCGAGCCACGGTCGGATCAAAATTACACCCCTATCAATATGTGTACATCAAATAAAAAATTATACAAAAATTGACATGATTTATCTACATTTATAAGTGAAAGAAATAATTCACTACAATTCATAGTGTAAAATCATGAGACAAAAACATTAAAAAAAAACTCAATACCCAAAATCCAAGCTCCTTTATACATCATGTTTCTTACACAAGAGCACTCGGATACTTTTAGTATTTTTTTTTTGTCTTTTCGTACATTTTTACCGATTTAATTTACTCTTTACTGGCAAATGAAATTAAATTTTGTACAGCTTTCCGTAAATAAACTATTAACGGACAGCCAATCTCCAAATCAGATTTCCTAACCCTCCCATTTCCCCAAATTAGATTTCCCAACCTTCTCATTTCCCCCTGCCCTCCTTTGTCACGCCTTCTTTCACACCTCAATTAATCTTATTTGCTTGACTTTTTTAAAATAAAATCAAATTAGTTCTTGGGTTATACTGTTTCAAATTTTTAAAAAGCCTATTAACTCTTTTACTTATTTTTTTAATAAAAAAAATTTATAAACATCTCAAACACTCTAATTTCTTTTAAATAAAATAATTAAAATGTTTGTAATTATTAAGCAAACTCTACTATTTTTTTAAGTTAAATAATTAAAAATTTTATTTGATAAACCAAATACTAGATTTTAAGCCAAAAGATAATAACTCACAAACTTAGCTTAAAGTAATTTTAAACTAAAAAATTTTCAAGTCACAAAAAAGTTGTTTTAATTTTTTAAATTTACTTTTACATAATTTTATATTTAATATATAGATTTTGACTAGTAACTTTAAAAATATAATTTTCATCAAAAAGTAAATGCGTATAATAAGAATTAATATATATATATATATATATATATACTATGTAAAAATAAAAAGACTAAAAAGTTAAAAGTTTTTAAATTTTTAAACGAGATTTTTTTGACTTTTTTAAAATTTTAAACTCAAAGGCCAAAAAATAAAAGAAGTCTCAATAGATTGTGAGGGTACATTTTGATTTTGATTTTGATTTTTTAGAAAATTTTAAAATATATTTTTTTTCAAATAGTATCATTGGGAATATTCGAAAAAATAAAAAAAATTGATCAATTTTTTTTTAGAAAAGACAAAATAAAAAATATACAATTTGACTTGTTTGTTTATTTTGGTCATTCTTGTCTTTTTTTAAAAATATTTTGTATTTTGATAAAAAAATTTTTGACATGTCTCAATAAAAAATAATATAAAAAATATAATAATTTGATTAAATAAAAAAAAATCAAACTAAGCAAACAAACAATTATAGAAAATGGCATTGGAATATGAGTGGCAATGTAATAATATTTGACCAATCTTGATGAGTTGTCACTTTTTAATTGGTTAGTCGTATATTGTTGAATTTTTTTTGGTTTACTAATTAACACGGTACAATTCAAACTATTTTTAATTGGTTGTCATTAAAAACGGCACTGTTTAAATTGTGCATGGTTAATCTGTAATTACTTTAAACTAAGTTTTTTGAGTGGTTGACTTTTGACTTAAAATTGCATATTTAGTTTATCAAATGAATTTTTTATTTATCTAACTTAAAACAATTTTAAATAAAAAGTTTTAACTTGAGAGTAGAATTTGTTTATTAATTAAAAATATTTTAACTATTTTATTCAAAAAAATTAAAGTGTTTGATATGTTTATAAATTTTTTTATTAAAAAAATAAGTAAAAGAGTGAATAGGCCTTTTAAAAATATCAAACGGTATAACTTAATAATTAATTTTATTTTTAAAAAAAGTAAAGCAAATAAGGCTAATTGAGATGTGAAAGAGAGCGTGCCAGGAAAATGGAAGGATTGGAAAATTTGACTTTTTTTAAATTTTTAATAAACTTTTTTAATGTTAATTTAAATGAACGTAATTTATAAATCTTTCTTGTTATAAGAAGTTAAAAAATAAAAAACTTAAATAAAACTAAAAAGTCAACTTATAGAGCTTGTTTGGCAACTGATTTTAAGATGAATTTTTTGATTTAAAGTCACTTTAAGCTAAAAAAGTAAAAAATTTATTTGGTTGGGATAAGAGTGAATTTTATGCCAAAAACTTAAAATGGCATTAAGACAAAAGGCAAAAATTTTAGTTTAAAGTTATTATAATTTTTTTAAATTTATTTTTAGATAATTTTATATTTAATATAGATTTTGTTTGATAGATTTTGACAAATAAATTTTAAAAATAAATATTTATAATAAAAATTATGATATTTTTTTAAAATATAATATATATATATATAGCAAAAGGCTAAAAGCTTCTGAGTTGAAGTTTTTGATATAGCCGTAACAAGTATAATTTTTAAATTTATTTTGTTATGAGCAATTAAAAAAATTAAAAAATTTAATTAAATAAATATAAAAAATCCAAAAACACACGAAGAAAAAAACAAACTTCTAATATGACCGAGTAACAGCAGTCGTAACTATTGAATAATTATTCATTGCTCTTGGAGCAATACTCCATTCTAATTATTGGATGACACATCTTTACATGTTAAATAAAATAATAACAAAAAATGATAGATCACACTAAGTATACCAATAATTGTAAAGTTGGAATGCCACATAAGTTTGCTTCAAAAATATTGAATATTTGCTCGTAACTATTGGACAGATGAGCCTCAACTCGGCCTCCAAATGTTAGGGTATGTTTGGGTTAGTTTTTAAATTAATTTTTTTTTACAAAATGTCAGCTTTTAAGCGTATTGTTTGGTTTTAAAAAAAGTTAATTAACTTTTTTTTTCTTAATTTAAAGAAAAAAGCCAATATATATCTCGAACACACTAATTTTTTTTCAAACAAAATTACTATAATACTCTTACACAAAATTAACCCTACTCTTAAAAATAAAAAAAATTGTACTAATATTTCAAATATTACAACTTAAAAGTTAAAAATAAAAACATTTTAGACATTTCAATAAAAAGTAAAAAAAAAAAAAAACTGTTATAAAAATTATCCCAAATAATTTAATTTTTTTATTTCTCTTTTTTTGAATAAACTAAATCTTATTATTATTATTATTATTTTGTTATCAAGAACTAGATATTGAAACAAGACTCTATAAAAACCTAAGAATGAGTCGACTCCTTAACTACAATCTTCTAGACATGGAAAGGAAAATTTGAGGTTCATATGGTATCTCTTTCCCGTGACAGCGCCATTCTTGCGAAGATATATGCTTTCACATTTTTTTATTTTTTGGTGTGCGAGCATAAACGTTGGAGAATTAGCGTATTAAATCATACCATTCCTCAATAATATTGTCAATGGTAAATAGTGACTCCTCTTTAGAGTTGCGAGCTCGGATCACTATCATGAAATTTTTGTCTAAATTGCTTAGACATTTTAAATGGGCACTTAGTTGAGACGATCAAGGGCAAAACTTCGTTCACGGAAGCATACTAACTTATTTTTATAACTGATACCTAACAAATCTCCACAATTTTCGCCCCCAAAATAATCTCTAGCAAAATTTATGGGATCAACCTCAATTCTTTCCCTCCTTTATTCCAAGCTTGACGCCAAACTAGAACTATATTAAGAGAGTCAATCAACCCCTGGAAGTAGGCATCTTATTCCTACTTGAGTCAATCACAAATCCATTGGTTTGATTTACTGACTTTTGCATTGGAGAATCTTTAGCTGGTCTCTCTATAAGGTTTTTTTAATACTTTAAAAGACCAATTTCACTTTTCAAAATTTCCTTGTGTTTTAAATTCTTGAAATACAGTTGAAGTCATTCACATTTCAACACCAACACATTAAAAAAATCTAATTTTTTTATGCCAAATATATGCTCAGGGATATGTATGTTCTTATCAAATACAAATTGAAGTCTGTATACTAAGTAATTTGTTCTGATTAAGTAGGAATTGAGGTTCCTACTATGACCCAGTCATGACATGATGGGCTGTGAGTTCAAAATTAATTTAATTTGGATCTCAAAATTTAATCAAAATCATTTATTATGTTAAACTTGTCGAGTAGGTAATTCTTCTGTTTAGCCTAATTTTTTTAAAAATTTTTGTTTAAAAGTTTTTAAAAAGTTAACTTGTTTGGCCTTTCACTTTAATTAATTAATTTTTTTAATATCTTTTCGTATCTATAATTTTCACACAAAAAATTTTAAAAATTAAAAAATTTAAAAAAATTAAACCAAACACAAACTAAGTCTGCGATCAAAAAGGTTGAGGGAATAGTAGGACAACTGGGTTACACTTACACACACCTTGTACCAAACCTGATTATTGGAGTTTGGAATGACTTTTCGGAATAGACTACCCGTGGCCTGCCCATGTGCTAGAACCCAGATCTCACCTATCCCTCTTAAATACTTTGAACCAAAACATACTATTAAGTGTACTGTTTTATTTGAACCAAAATACTTTGTCAATTTTAACTTTTAATTTTTTAGTTAAAAATATAAGAAAGTTAATATAATTTATTTGAAAAAAGTAAAAAAATTAAAAAATTTAAAAATCAAATTAAAACATTAATTTCTATGGGTCTCATGGGTAAAAAGACTATTTTTTTATAATAATTAATGTATTCAGATTAATAGTACCAAGGGTATTATAAATTAGATTATTAGTATAATATTTTTTTGTACCAAATGATGTTTGGTTTAGAATGATATAACCTAATCATATTCCAAGTTAGCTAAATTTTCCCCCGTTGAGATACAAATAGTCCTTCATACGAGGGATAAAAGTGATTTAGGATAATAAAAAGCCCCACACAAATTTGATACCCAAATAAATGTGTATATGGGATTATTATAGAATAGTTCAATCACCACCTCAATATCTTTAACACCAAACAAGATCAAAATATTTTATTTAAATTCTAACTAATTTTAAAATATAATAATATTCTTTATTCATTTTTTATTTACCATCGTTACTAATTACATATAATTATTAATATCAAATATATAAAAAGATGAAATTATCTAATTTGAACAGCAAACAAAAAAGTTAATTTTTTACCAAACACAATCAATTTCAGAAAAATTAGTTTAAAAGATAAGTTACCAAATAATTTATTTTGAACAAAATTTAATTTTTTTGCTAAAAACTCAAAAAAATCAAAAAACTAACTTCTAAGCTAGTTGCCAATTGGGGTCTTAAAATTTTTTTAGGGGCTTTTTCTTCCTTATTTTATTTTATTTTCTTGGTTTAATTTTTTATTTTTTTGATTCATTATGATAATCCAAATTAAAAAATATAATTGTTTTGACTAAAATTAATTTTGTTTTCTTAAAAACAAAAAAAATCTTAAAATAATCTTAAAATAATTTGTTTTGTTTTATCTTAACTTTTTTAACCCAGCCAATTTTCCAGTCAGGGGTGGACTCCGTGAAGAAAAAAACCAATAATTTTCAGTTGAAATGACCGCTATACCCTTGTAACACAGAAAATTCAGCAATACTGGTAACATAGAAAATTTTCAAATACAAAGAATTTAAATTATGGTCTACACAATATTTAATTAAACCTAGATCATTCATTTTAAATTTTGGGTAAGTTTTTGTAAAATTTATTTGGATAAATATGATTTTTGAATTAAATTAAGTTTAAAATAATTTATGCGGTAAATTAATATTTAAGTTAATTTTTTTTAAAATTAATTAATAGTGGTAAAAACATTATATCGTTTTTTATTTATTTTTGTTTAAATTAGATAGTATTATTCTTTTATATAATGAATTAAAATCATTACATATTTTTGGTATTTTATAATGAGGTGAGAGTTTAAATATATTATTCTAATAATCATATTTTGATTTGACTCTTTTTACTTTTATTAAAAAGAATTATAATATTTTTTTACATTTTTAACAAAAAAAAAAACTTGAGTTGCCAATAAGACCATCGATAACTGGTTTTCTTTAACTTTATGGTGGTGTTTATTATTTTTTTAAAGTTTTTTTTTAATTTTTTTAATTTTAATAAATTCTTTTAATTTTACTCTAAAATTATATATATATATATAATTCATAATGAGAAATCAGAAGAAAATTAAAACCAAAACATGATAAAAAGTCTCTAAAATACAAAAAATAAAAAATTCAGTCAGAATAAAATTTATATTTGTCATAAGCAGGAAAAGTCAATAGTTATGGCCAATGGGTCCGTTGTGTAGATTTCATTTTGGTTTAAAGTGATGTTAATTTTTTTATATAAAATTTTATAATTTGAATTAGTTATATTGTTAATCTCATTAATTATATCATTTATTAAAAAATAAATTTATTAAATATCATTAATCATATGATCTATTCATATTTATTTTTTTTAAAGATAGTTAGTATATATTTTAGAATAAATAAGTAAACAACATAATCTTGACTACTATGTCCAATATTTTTTTTTGTGTGTGAATAGTATATAGAAAAAAAATAGCATTTATAAATTCATTTTCTTTTTATTATATATATTTTTAATTTCTCTTCATAAAATTAGGATCCAAACAGTAAATGGTTTACTTTGTATACTTTATAGTAATTTTTATTTTGGTCCTTCTCTAGACTAAAATTTGTCAATTTGACTTATTTTGTACAGTTTTTCTCTTTTAATTATAATTTTTATTTATCTTTGATTTTGCTATAACAAGAAAAGGAGATAAACGTGGAAGGGTATTTTGGGAAAATGAACTATTTTGAAAACTCTTATGACCAGTGTGGAAAAAACCTCAAAGCAATTGGAGTAATGCTGCCGTAATTATATTTTGTTATAGTATTTTAATATTATAATGTAATATTTTATGCATGATATTTATATTATTTTATAAATTTATTATTTATCTTTGAAGATTACACATAAAATATCGTATTATATATTGATAAAGCAAATTTTATGTTATTTATTATTATTTTTAGTAATTAATTTTAAATTTTTAATTAAATTTTTTTATTTTTTGAATTTGAGAAAATTTGAATAAGTACAAAATTTTAGCCCAAAACTTATTTTTGTTTTTTAAAAAACAAAAATAAGAAAAATAAAACATCCGAATTAGCCCACACGGGGCGGGGCCTTTATCACCCAAGCGACACGGCTAAACCCAGGAGGAGTTGAAGCATCTCTCTCTCTCTCTCTCTCGTTCGGGACCCAGCCATGGAGATCTATGCAAAGCTTCTGAAGTTGAAGATCCACATCTTGTTTTCCATAGCTCTGTTTCTCGTGATTTTCTCTCTCGCCTATCTGGCTCCCGGCGTTGTCGAAGTCCTCGCTTTCTTTTGGCCGCTCTTCGTCTCTACAGCTCTGTTCCTCGTCGCCGTCGTCCTATTCGCCCAGATGTCTCCATCGGCAACCGAAGCTCCCGGTGAAAAAGCCGGCGAAGGGCTCTTGGATTTCGTTGCTGCCCAACCAGAAGCACTACAACCCGCCGAAGAAATTCCCAAATCTGAAAACCTCCGAATTCAACAACCTCCGACTCTGTAGTCACTATATCCACCTATGTATACATATGTATATAACTCTCTGTCTCTCTCTATATCTTGTCTTTTTCTTCGGCAACTCGAATTGTAAACTCCGGGAATATTGCTTTCTGGTATCTAAAATGACGGTTGGGTCCTTGTTTTTACATTCCTTTTCAGACTCTGTATAGAACGACTGAATTGGGTTTTGATGGGAACGATGATGGTTGATGAGAGGGCCGGCTGCGAGAATTTCGAGCTTCAAAAACCGAGTTTGCGAAATTTAAAAATAAATTTAAAATTTATTTATGAAAATTTAATCAGATAAAATTTATTTGTAGTTATATTTTAACAAAATTTAATTTATCAAAAAAATAAATATAATATAATATTACTTATACATCAAGTTTTTAACTCATATATTATAAGTTTTATAACAATAAAATATTTTTTATTTAATATTTTGTGTTTAACAATTATTGGAAAAAATATAATTAATATTTTAGGATTCTAAAGTTATGATTAAGTATTTTTTAATTGTAATTGTAATTTTTTTATATTTTATTTATATTACTTAGCCATTAAAATATTTAAATTAATTTAAAATTGTATTAAATTCTTGATGACTCAAATTAACATTGAAATTATTGTAATTTTTATATTTCATTCATATTATTTAGCATTTGAAATATTTGAATTAATTTAAAATTATATTAAATTCTCGGTGATTTTAAATAACATTTAAATTATTACAATTTTAAAAAGAAATTAAAATAAAAACAAATAGAAATACTTGAATTCAAAAACAAAGAGATACAAATAACAATAACTGTTACTTGTAATCCATCTAAAATTATTAATATTTTTTTAAATATATTTATACTGAATTTATATTTAAATGAGTCCTAAATTTTAATTAAAAATTTAGGTCCCAGGCAGCGGCTTTGCTTGCCTGCTCGCCGCCATGGTTGATGAAAGCTTAACCTACGCATGCGGCAAGACATGAAATGCGCACCCTTAGTTTTGAATTTTTACTCTGCCAAAATATTTTAAATATATATATTATGCTTGTCGAGTAATTATTCGGTGATATCAAAATATAATGTGATCAGTTTATGTAATATTTGTATTAATATAATAATAACAAATTTTATAATAAGAATATAATAACTCATAGTTAAAAAATAAAAAATAACTCATATTCTATAAATTATAGTTATTTATATGTTAAAAATAATACGCATTATTGCGTACTCCAAAAGTACCTAATAATTTGTTAGGGGCTTTCAGCGGTCTTTGCGTGACCCTTTTTGCTACGAAACATCGGACAATCATAAATCGCACAGTGAAGAAAATATTTTTAAAAAAAATTGAAAGCAATAAAAAATTGTGCCAAAAAATTGTAAAAGTTATTTTTTTAATTTTTACATATTTGATAGATGGAACATACTACATACATATTTGATATTGGGGTTATAAATCCATTTAATTCTTTAAATGGATTACATATTTTATGGGTACGTATTTATTTTTTGTGACATGCAAAATGGTTATGTGTTTTTTAGTTAATTAATTTCACAAAATACAAGATGTATAATATTTAAAAAAGTGTGATATTACTAATTTTTAATTGTTAATTATATGAAATTATTTTATATATATATATATATGCTCATTATTATTTGGGTAAATCCAACTGGGTGTAAAGATTTTTTTACACACTGGGTTGTCATATAAACGGCTTGTTTGATTGCAAGATTATTTTTATAAAGGTTAGAGATACTTTATGATAAAAAAAAATAAGTTATACACTAAAAAATAAAATAATAGGCAAGAAGATGTAATATAAAAACAGTATAAGAATTCAAATTTTCTTAAAATAACCACAACATTTTTCAAAACATTCAATAAGGTTGGATAAGAATAAGGATGGTTTGAGAATTTCAATTTTTTACTTATTGTTACATTTATCATTTTAAACCATGTATTTGATTTGATTAAAGTGTTCAATAAATTCACTTTAAACATAAAAAAGGATAACATATTTTTTAAATCTTCTTAAATGAGATAACATAACAAATTTATATCAAAAAATTAATCTTAGGTCATTAAAATAGCGTCGATTTTATTTTTTATCCACTATAAAAAAATTTAACGCGCGTGGTCTAGTTGGACCCTAAAACAGATAAATTTATCTGTATATTTTTAAATCATGTATAAAGCGCACAGATAAATTTATCTGTCTTGTATAAATAAGAATATAGATAAATTTATCTGTATAAAAAATACTGTATCTTTTCAAAACACTTACACAGATAAATTTATCTGTCTTGCATAAATAAAAAGATAGATAAATTTTTCTGTATGCATTACATATAAATTTATCTATTTGTGTTAAATTTATCTGTATTGTAGGCGATTAAATTTCGCACGTTAAAAATTTTATTAATAAACCTTGTGCATTAAAATTTATTTTTTTAAACTTTTGATTGAAATACCCAATTTAAATTAGATATAGCTATTAGATTATATAGTTATATCCAGTCTCATCTATACCCTAAAAGAACACAATCCATTTAAATGAGTTGCACCAGAGAATGATTAACAATAATGGAAGGATAAAATTGTGAAATTAGATATCTGTAAATTATTGTCCTACTAAATTTAATAGAAAAAATAATTATATTTTTATCTTATTATTTACCATTTGCTAATCAAGCACAATAGAAATAATTATATGATATATAATTTTTAATTCTGTGTGTTATTTATTTTTTAAATAAAAAATAATATTAATGTGCAATAACTATTGTTTCCTTTAAAAATAAATGACACATACATGTATAATGATTAGACAAATCATATCCATTTGTCAATGTAATTTTTAATATTTACTAAATAACTTCTTACACCAATTATAATAATATAAACACACTTTTATTATTTGAATCATTTATTTTTCAAAACTCGTTAGGTAAATTACACACACAAAACTAAATTAATTGAATAATCTATCGTTATTCTAAAACTCTAGACTTTGCTTATTTTTGCAATTAAGAATTGATTGGCAACTATTTCTTAAAATTAAATTTAGAAGTTATGAGTTTATATAATTTAAATAGTAATTAGCATTTTTTTAAATAATTTTTTAAATTGTAACCTTGGCCTTATACCTTCCTACTTTATTATTTTTTGGACATGGGTTCAATGTGGAGAAGTGCTAGGGGCAAAAAAAAAATAAATTAACAAATACATGCCCTGCCACAACTTAGCAGTTGTGGTTGAGTTGTGGTTGCGCAATTGTGCTTTTAATATATCTCTTTTCCATCGATTATTTATATTTTTATATTGAGGGTTTCATTGACAATTAGTTTTAAAGTAAATTTATTTATTTATTATATATTTTTAATTAAAAAGTTAAATTGAAATTAAATTAGGTTGTTTTGTAACTTAATTTTTAAACTAATTTTTTTAAAATTAATTATTTAAATAAAAAATTAATTTTTTTGCTTTTTATTCAAATTGGATAATTTTACTCTTTTATATATTTGATATTGACAATTATATTTAGTTGGTAGTAGTAGTAAATAAGTTATGAATAAAGAGTATTATTATATTTTAAAAGTGGTGTGAGTTTGAATAAAATATTTTGAGAGTTTGTGTTTTAATTCGACTTTTTAACTTTTTATTTTTTTTTTATTTTTTGTCAAATGCACAATATTAATTTTTTGACATTTTTAAACAAAAAATCAAAAACCTAAAGTTGCCAATCAAGGCTTAAGAGTGAATATCTATTTGATTTTTAAAATTTTTTAAAGATGTATGAATTTTTATGATTAGCTAAAATACTCTTTAAAACTTTTCCTCTTGATTTTTCTAATAATTTTAAAATTTGTAAATTTAAGCATTTGTTTGAATCAAGGGTAGAGTGAGTGAAGAAAATTGTTAGTTGAGCTGAATGAAAGATATGAAAGAAAAAAGAAGAAAAAGTGTGGGAATTATTCTTACTCTTATTTGGTTATTTAAGATAAAAATGAGAGTTTTATTTTATTTTTTTATTTGTTTAATAATAATTAATAAAAAGAAAAGAAGTGTTTAATACTTATTTATTTTTATAATATTTTCATGTTAGTTTAAATTATTACTTTAAGTGTAAATATAAAATGCTATAATTAATCTTATAAAATATTGTATTCATTCATTCACTTTTTCTCTAATTTTTTTTTCAATTTTGGAAATATAGATATTCGGTTAAAAATAGATCATTTATTCTGTTACTTTATTTTCATATGCTTTTATTTCTTTTTTAAAATTAATTTTTTTCATATACTTATGCACGAAAGAGTTAAAAGCTAAATTTCTTGTTAACTTTCTTGCAAGCTAAAGTAAATTAATTTTTTTATATTTTTTTTTGTTCTTTATTTTTTTTCTTACTTATTTTTTTCATGAATTATTTTTTAATATTTTTTTTCAGACAACTGAACAGAAACTTAAATTTTAAGAGAAAAGAAAATAAAAGAAATGATTATATTTTCTCTTATTTTTGTTTAAATTAATAAGAGAAAAAATAAAATAAATTTTTTTATTCTTGTTTAGATAGATTTTATATATAAAAAAAGAAATAGTACTAATTATTTTATAAAATTAATATTTTTTCTCATTATTTTTTTACTTTTTTATTTTTAAATAAATAATTTAAATAATATAAAAAATAACTAATTATGTAAATTTCTTTCTCTCCAAATAGATTTAAAAAGAAGAATTTGAAGAATAATTCTTTCTCTCAATTTTTTTTCAATTCTTTCAATTTCTTCTCCTTCAGTAAAACAAACAAGTGATTATATATATATATATATATATATATATATTGGGGTAATTAAGTGATTATATTTTTTACTTCCCTCCAAACCCTCCGATCGAAACGAAGGCCAAATTTTCATACGCATTCCGTATGCTGAATCGGTAGTTTCAGAAGGACGCAGGAGATGGAGCGAAGGCGTTCGAATACAAAACCCAGCGAACTGTTGAGCAAGATCAAAGGTAATTCAAATGTATCCAGAAACACTCCGCCCAGACTAATTATCACTCGCAGTTCGTTTATGCACTCTAATGATCTTTTTTTGCAAATTTCTCCCTCATTTCTTGTTTATAAGTTTGTGTATCTCTGCACACACATTTTCAGAGATAACTCGATCGATTATCGAAGATATATCCGGTGGACGATTGCCGTCGCTTTACATCGATCGCTTCAGAAATTACTGCACCGATACTACTGGAAACTGGTTTGATTCCTCTACGTACCTCAATTTGAATTTGCTGCTGTTTGGTTGGCATTTCTGAAAGTAGTTTCGTTGGTTTGACAGTGAAGTTCCTGTAGAAAAAAATAGTATACTTTTTCTGCATTGCGAAGAATAAAATAAAAAAATAAATTGAACTAAGACCGTATGAATTTAGTGATGAAAGTAAATTAAGGTTAGTGTTTCACTCTATGTACTTAATATAGATTTGTCGCCGCTATGGTGCTTACGGTTTCATGGTTGGCCATCTCCTATGATATAATGATTAGAATTTCACATAAGAAGCATTGTAATCCTGGCTAACCGAGCACTGTTTTGCACTCTCTTTACATGGATTCCGACACAATATACAATGAGCTCCTTAAAAACAAAGAGGAAACACAAAAAATATATAGTAACTTGTGACTATTCTGAATAGTCACGAAGCAAAGAGGCATGCCTATTCATGTCGAATAGGTTACGAAAAAGTCACCCCTACAGTAGTAACTTTTCAATTACCATCTTTAATCAATTTACATTCAACAGTTCTGTCCAGGGTTTGCCATAAATGCGAGTGATACAATAAATAGCCTCACTAAAACCATGCATTAAGCTTTGTTTACAGATGATGAGATCTGACAGTCTATTTGGCTTTTTTAATTCTTTGATTTTTAGATCACGGAATTTCTGTCGGGTTGAGAGTTAAGCCATTTGTTTAAACGAACTTATTCTGTCAATATAAACTTGAT
Source organism: Heliamphora exappendiculata (assembly GCA_034768845.1). Taxonomy (NCBI): domain Eukaryota; kingdom Viridiplantae; phylum Streptophyta; class Magnoliopsida; order Ericales; family Sarraceniaceae; genus Heliamphora; species Heliamphora exappendiculata. The sequence goes on from JAOTRH010006052.1 coordinate 23,440, forward strand.
ATTTGTACTCATATTGATATGCCCAGAATGGGATGATTTGGGAATCCTAGTACTGCGGAGTTCTAATTCATTGTTCTGTTTGTGTACCTGCTTTGTGGATGCAAGGTGTAGGAATTTGAAATTAGATTCATAATCACTGATGCATGAAACGACAACTTCGAATTCATGTCAATATATACAGCCAGCGAATTCATAGAACTTCACCATCATCCTGGACATGTTTTCGATCTCCTGCCCCTTGGGGGAGGGGGACCACGAAGTGGTGGAGAGGGCGCTGCCTCAGTCG
>JAOTRH010006063.1:5865-23722 GCA_034768845.1 Heliamphora exappendiculata
TAACTATGCATATTTATACTATATATAAAATAAAGCATTGGCCATGTTTGGAAACTTTGTTTATTTACTTATTTGCTTATTTTGCTACTCAAACGAGCTTATTTGGCTTATAAGCCTGTTTATTTGCTTATTTAACTATTCAAATGAATTTATTTGTTTATTTACTTTTTTGGCTACCCAAACGAACTTATTTGCTTATTTATTTATTTGTTTTTGATTTATTTGACTACCCAAATGACGTGACTTATTTTTTGATTTATAAGTCAACAAGCAAATAAGCAACTGTACCCAAACGGGGCCAATTGTTAGCCTTTTGAGCTTGAAAATATTAATTTTAGTTTTCTAAATTTTTATATTTATAAAATACAAAATTATATACATGTTAATTACTTATTGATTCATTCATTGACCATAAATCCTAAAACTAAAATTGTAAGTTTATTTAAATTAATTTTCATTACATGGATTATTGATTTTTTAATAAATATGGTTACATTGTTTAAAATTTTAATATATAATATTTTGAGGTATTACAGAAAATAATACATACGTTAACTTTCTCTAATGATGTTTGGTACAAAATATTTAAAATCTTAAAATCATAGAAGTATCGTTTTTAATTTGGAGAAAATAATTTTTTTTATAGATATAGTTGGTCAAAGTATTAATATAAAATACCATAAATTATATTTAATCAAATTGAGATTAGGTAGCGAGATAAACTTTTGTGTGAATTATTGATGAATTAACAAGCATTATATGAATATATTTATTATTGTAAAAATATATAATTTTTTCTATACATATCACAAATAAAGCTATATATATATATATATATATATATATATATATATATTAATTGTTATATGATATTAAGAAATTTAGTTCATTTGAAATTTAGAATATCAAATTGTACTATCATTACTTATATTATGCATTGACATTTGGTTACTTATGCTCTAAATTGATAATTTTTTAAATTCTTATGCATTAATTTCTTTTGTTAGTTTTTTGGTTAAAAACTTCACAAGATTGAAATAAATCTATAATGGCATATTTTAAATTAAAACTATAAAATATTAGACTTTTCTATATATTATTTTACAATTCTAATTTACTTTACCATTGTTAATTGTATACATATAATATGTAAATATAAATATTTAACATTATTCGTGGGCCAAGTTTTTAGTAGAATTTAAATTATTTTGGCCATATTTAATTGATTGAATTACTAATGACGAGATATATAATCTCACTTGATAAGTAATTCTATGAAATTAGTAATAAATGAATTATTAATATTATATTTTTTTAAGAATTATATATTTTACATTTTGTGAAATTAGTTATCCAATAGATATACATAATACTTCTACCAGTTATTAAATTCAAATAAGAAAAATATAATCTCATAAGATATATAATCAAATTTTATGTCTAATTTAATCAATAAGCATGCCCTTATTGCCTTATTTGGCAACTTGTTTTTAGTTGAACTTTTTATTTTTTTACTTAAAGTCAAAAAGTGATTTAAATTTCATCTTAATTTTGACTTTTTGTCTTTTTATTGACTTTTAGCATTTTTTGTCTTTTCCTAAAATGTTTTCATATATATTTTAGAAATATTATAATTTATTATTATTATTATTATTTATTTTTTATAAAAATAAAATACTTTTAAAATCTATTTATCGAAATCTATCAAATAAGATTCATATTCTTATTTTTTTGGTCTTAAAATGATTTTAAATAAAAAAATCAAACTTAAAATCAAATTAACACGGGAGGTCATATTTTGGCAATATCTAAGTATAATTTTTTTTTTCAAATTAATTTATAAATCCTTTATTGTTTTTCATCCAGGATAATAGTTCTTAATAAGTAAGATTCATACTCATAAAAGTTTTAATACACAAGATTGTCTATTGATGCGTATATAATTTTTTGAGACAAAAATATCGCATGTATAGATAAATTTAACTTTTTTACTGTAAGCACGTATAAAGTTTACAGATAAATTTATTTGTCTTATTGTAAACACACGTATAAAGAACACAGATAAATTTATTTGTACATTTCAAAATATATACAAAAAATACAGATAAATTTATCTGTCTTATTGAATGCACATGTAAAGTATTATGCTTGAATAAATAAATTTATCTGTGTTATTGTAAGTACGTATAAAAACACATATAAATTTATCTGTACATTTTTAAAACATGTATAAAGAATACGGATAAATTTATTTGTTTATTTTGAAAACACGTGTAAAAATTACAAATAAATATATATATTTTATTGAAAGTACGTATAAATAACACAGATAAATTTATTTATTTACATTATCTGTTTTGATATGCTAACAGATAAATTTATTTGTTATTAAATATTTTTTTAAAACTTTACATAGTTAAATCTTGCACATTAAAATTTTTAATTATAAATTTTACACTTTAAAACTTATATTTTAAAATTTTTAGCTGAAATTCCCCCGCCCCTTTTTTGGGGGTTGGTGATCTCTCTCAAGCTCTTACCATAATAACTCCCACGTATCATTAACATTTGCGTGCTTGTTAGTTTAATTAATTGTTTGGCCACGGTGCTTTCAAGGGATGGGGAAGGTGCTGTGATTAAATGCACACAATCGTGTTATGCTTAATTTTTTATTTAACTTTTAAATATATTTTTATAATTAAATTTGTTCATTACGTAAAATTTATTGAATTTGTTATTTATATAAAAATTTAAGTTCACCCGATATCTGTAACTAAGTGATCATATAATATTATTTTATAAATAAATGAATAAAAATTATCATTTTGAGAAAAAAATATTAAACAAATGTTATTAAATTACTTAATTAAATGTATGGAATTCATCTGAATTTTTATATGGATAAAAAGTTTGATAAATTCTATATAATAAACGAATTCGATCATAAAAATATATTTAAAAACTAAATTAAAAATTAAGCACAACAGGGTACTGCGCATTTTAAGAATAGCATCTTCCCCGTTCCTGCTTTCAAGAGCTGTGGGATTCACACTGTGCACGTAAAATTATTCGTTTTGATTTAATTTCATTGGACAAATGTTATCTTTCCCTGGCCATATTAAGAAAAAAATTAGAGCTTGATCTCATTCCATGTTTGTATTAAAAGGATTAAATTAAGAGAGATTAGGTTGTATTCTTTTGTATTTTGTATAAAAAAAATAGAATTTTGTAAAAAATTTAAATACGTCTAGTTAGTGTTTTTTTAAGTTTGTGATTTCAATTTTTTTGAAATATATTAACAATAATAATTATTTTTAATTTAACGCACTTAATTAATCAAGAATATATTACTTGTGTTCTCTAAATTCGTCAATCAAAGAATTAAACCGGACAATAGTTTTTTTTAAAGAACCGATCCATCATGCCCAAACTATCTTTTGGCTGAAAATATATATAAATATTTGTTTTTTTCTATTTTTTTTTTAATTTTCTGTTTCAATGTTTTATTTTTAAAATTCTTGATGATGAGAGTAATAAAAAAAAAAAGTAAAATTATAAAAATTTATTAAAAATAAATTAGAAAAAAAAAACAAGCTACTTGAGAGAAGCTCTCGCGAACACCATGACATGAATTTTTTTATATCATTTTTACTTTGGAATTGTTTTGAAAATTTCTTCGGTAATTCTTTGTTCGACCGAATTTTTGAAGTTTTTGGTTAATTTTTGTTCTTCATGGTTTCTTAGAACAGGAAAGCTAATCGTACCGAAACTATTTACCTGAATTCTTGACCGAAACAGTTATTCATGACTCATATATTGTCTTAGTTGCATTCCAAATATTCTTATGGTTGCACCATGGCCAAGAATATATATATATATATATATATATAGTGCTCTTTCAAAAGATTTGTATAATAAAAATCATTTATTTTGTAATATTTATTAAATTTATTAATCACATAAAAACTTAACTTAATTAGATATTTATAACTATATGATGTGATTATATTTATTTATCAGTGTTTTTTGTAAAATTATATTTTCATTTATTTATATTTCAAAAGATGTGATGTACTCATAAAGTTATTAATGTCTAATTAATTTTATTTTTTGTAAAAATAATTTACTTAATAAATACTATATAATAAATAATTTTGATCATTAAAATATATAAAAAATGATAAAACTAAAATTCCAAGCATATCATCAATCATACAAATATAAGAGATTTAAATATTTTTTAGGAATATTTTGTTTAGGTGCAAAATATCATAAACTCAAACACAATTTCTCTATTATGAGAAACTAAAATCACGCAAATTTTTAATTTCTCTCCACTTGCCAAAAAAATAAAATAAAATACAAAATATTAATATGTCATTAGTGTACCTAATTAATTATTATTTCAAATGGATCCACATAACTATTTCATGTTTGGGAAAAAATAAGAAAATTAGAACAATTATACATACATTATATGATGTGATTTTAGATGCTCACACATGAGAATATTATCATATCGATATATATTGATATATGTAGGTATGAGAAATAATATATAACATTGAGAACATTTTCAGTGTCAATATTAAAAATATTCTCACTGATCATAATATATAAATAATTGTAAAAATAAATTTAAAATAAATATTTTTACTAATAAAAAAAATACTAAAAATATTATCACTGATAAAAAAAAAAGTACTGAAAATATTTTCAGTATAAAAAAAAATAAAAACATTCTCAGCGTAAGTAGATTTTTTTCCCAACATATTACAAGCGACTTATTTTCTTCCCCTGTGATGCCCTAGAAAGCGGATATATCTAACCACCGCACTGCAAACCTAAAAAAATTCTTTTAATAAGCATCAAAACATATGAAGATAAAAAACTTGAAAGCAGCTAATTCAAGTATTTAACTTTAATTAAAATGAGAATTATTTTATAATTTTTTTCTTATTTAAGAAAAAATAATACATATTTTAAAATCGAGAAATTTCTTATACACATATTTTTTTAATTTTATTATTTTTAGTTACAAATAAAATGAATAATTTATGAACGAGAAATTGATCAAAAATTTTTTTAAAAAAAAGCCACTTTAAAGTTTTTATAATAGATTTTGTCTTTAGTAAATTTTTTTAAAATTTAATTAAAGTAATTATAATTTTAAATTCATTTTATTATGAAGAAATAAAAAAACTAAAAATTTAAACCAATTGAAAAAAAAAAGAAAAAAAGGAAAAAAACAAAAAACAAAAAACAAAATACCAAACAATGCCTACAAATGAAAAAAGCAACAAATGACGGTCATAGACCGTGTCCTGATTGCTAATTTCGGTAAAAATTTTAGTTAATTTATTCATGATGCGTAGCATCACTCGGCATCATCTCAATTGCTTATCATATTAGTTGTAAATTTAAGTCCCCACTTTTTTTTTTTCTTAAATTAAAATAATGTAAATTTTGCTTATAATAAAAAAAATTCACAATTATGTAGTACCTATTAAAAAATGATAAAAGTGAGCTATTTGGTAAACACATATTTGACTAGTGGTTTTTACATTTTTTCATTCAAATACATTCTTTTTTTGTTCTTATGTTACGCAAGTGTCTTTTTATTTTATAAAATAAAATAATTGTAAAATAAGAAAATATTTATGTAAATTTAATTGTTAAAAATAAATATAATAATATTATTATAGTAATAATATTTAAATAATTACATGTAAATACCATAAATATCGTATAATGTGACGTATGTGCTAGCTTTAAAAATATATATAATCAACAAATATAATCTTAATAACATTATTCAAATGAAAAATATATATTTTATAAAAGAGGCAGTATCAAAATCACACTTTTTTTACCCTTCATAAATGCATTAAACATGATTCCAAATATTTGAATTATTAAATAATTTTTACCATGGACGCCCCACCACAACGCCATTCCTAGATCACTTGGCCTCCCCTGTTTGCGGTTGGAAATACATATTTAAATCCCACAACAAACCCCTCTCCCCCTCATCTTCCTCCTCCCCCTCCCCCCATTTTCTTGCTCTGATATCTCCATTTTCTTCCTCTGAAATCTCACGTTCGCTCTTTCGACATCCATAACCTACAGATGGAAGAAGCAGACGAGCAGCAGGAGCGGCTAGAATTCCAGGGAGGTGAAGCTCTGTCCTGTCCCAGCTTCAGCGCCTACTCTTCCGAGCGATTTGCAGAAATCGCCGCCGAATTAATCGCACACGAGATCTTTCCCACTGAGGCGTCGAACGGACTCGACAATAACAACGACGACGGTTTCGAATTCTCTTTGGTGAGTTGCAATCGTGACGTTACAGCGGATGAGATCTTTTGTGACGGTGAAGTTCGTCAGATTTTCCCGGTCTTCAGTCGCGATATTCTATATGACGTTGATCACGATCAGGATGATAAGGCTGACGTATCCACCCTAAGCCTTCCGCTGAAGAAGTTAATTATTGAGAATCGCGAAGAACGTGATCCTCCGTCCTCCTCGTCATCGGAAGCAGACGAATTGGAAGGCATAGCTCCGGGAACGTACTGCGTTTGGAAGCCAGAATTGGTTGAAGCGTCGCCTAGTAGATGCAAGAAGAGCAGTTCGACTGGATCGGCGTCGAAGCGGTGGAAGATTCGAGATTTGCTCCGACGCAGCAACAGCGAAGGAAAGGACTCCTTCGTGTTCTTAACTCCGAAGAACAAAGAAAAAAAGGCTGCGAAAACGGAGATAGTTGAGAGTTTCAAGGAGAGGCGAGAATTCAGCGACGCCGTCAAGGGTGCCGGAAAGGGGAAGGCGAAAAGAATCACCGCCGGCGGCGAGAAGGTGCCGTCGTCGTCGGCTCACGAATTGTTTTATGTACGAAGTAGAGCGTCGAAGGAAGGAGAGAAGAGAAAATCGTATCTTCCGTACAGGCAAGACCTTGTAGGGTTCTTTACGAGCGTCAACGGACTAGGGAGGACCTTCCCTCCTTTCTGAAAGGACGCCATTTTTGCTCTGTTCCACCCTGCTAGGATTTGCCATGGGACGCACAACATGAATCAATCTCATATTTCAAGCGTTATTTTATTTTTTCTTGTTTTCTTGTATATAGTAATGGTCTATCATGTATTATTATTATTATTATTATTATTATTATTATTTTGATATTAACGTGTGTTATGTCTGTTGATTTTTTTATTTATCTAGTTTTTTGCGGAAGGGCAATTGATGTTAGTAGTTGATTATTTGGTATAAGTTATCTTTGCCATTTCTTAATTTGGTTGCGAGAAAATAAAAAAAAAAAATTGTAAGGACCTGTCTTTGCCATCCGTATGTGTTCAGGTTGTCAGAGTTCAAAATGAGTTTTCTGTACAAGTAATTGTGAAAGCCTCTTAGTTAGTTTATGGTATTGTTTGGGATAGTTTTTGGGGTTTATTTTATATATTTTTTTAATTTTTTTGAGTTTTATTATTATTTTTGATTAAATTTCTTATTTTCTCGATTTATCGTGATAAAATAAATTTAAGAGTTTCTTTGTTGTTTTGGATATGTTTGTATATGATTGAAATAATTAAATTACTAAAATTTCACATATTTTTTAATATACTAAGTCATTATAAATAGGGTTTTTTTTGTATATTTACAAATTTAATTAATGTTTTGTTAAAGTGTGGTAAAGAATGAAATAAGAGCATAATTGGATCGGCAAAATTGGGAGGGATGGGATATGATTAAAAAATATCAGATTCACAAATTAGATTTTGTTTTATGAAAAAATGAATCGGGCGTTTGTATCATGGAGGATAATTGATGTGACTATGTATACCAATAATTGAATACGGTAGAAACCATTAAAATTGAGATGAGATTATGTAAATATTGAAAAATTATATACATATTTGGTTAGATGGAGATAAAGAATGAAATAAAAGTTATTGAATTATTTTTTATTATTAAATAAGAAAAAATAATAATTCGAACATGATACTAATAATACTAAGAGAAAACCTAGTATTATTAATACTATTAATGAGAGATTTGCAATCCTTTATTTATCAGACTGCTAGTTCGAGTTTTACAGTATAAACGTAAAATTTATAATACCAACATAATAACAAAATTTACGTAGGCCAGCTTTATCTATTAGTTCAATTTTTCTCTCATAATTTCTCAAAATAAATAGGGTCTAAAAAGTATTTTTTTTAAAAATACAATTATTTTTTTTCTATTATTTTTATAAAAAAATCAAATCATTTTTTAACGATAAGTTCTATCCGCATAAAAGTTTTAACGCGCAACATTCTTTTAGGAATAAAATATCTTAAAACAGATAAATCTATCTGTGCATTTTCAAAATATGTATGGAGAACACAAATAAATTTATTTCTATTTTATTGAAAGTACATGTAAAGAACACAGAAAAATTTATCTGTTTTATTGAATGCACGTATAAAGAATACAGATAAATTTATTTGTACCTTTTCAAAACATGTATAAAGAATACAGATAAATTAATTGCCTTTTATTGAAAGATCGCATAAATAACACAAATAAATTTATCTGTACATTTTTAAAATATGTATAAAGAATACAAATAAATTTATCTGTTTGTATTATTTGTATTGATATGTAGACAGATAAATTTATCTGTTAGGCATAAATAAGTAGACAGATAAATTTATCTATTTGCATTATCTGTGTTCATATGCAGAAATATATATATTTATCTGTTAGATATAAATATGCAAACAGATAAATTTATATGTTTGGATATTAACAAATGAATATCAAACGTATGGTATTTTCGGGAGAAATCGCATAATTAGACCTTGCGCATTTAAATTTATTTTTTTGAACTTTTGACTGAAAATTCCTAAAAAAGAGTATGCTTGTTTAGTTTAATATTAACAAAATTAAAAAAACCAAAATCAAATACTAAATTAAATCGAACTAAACATTTTGTCTCAATCAATTAGTAACGGTCACATTAATATTTTTACGTTATTTTGCTATGTTAAATACCATATCTTTAATTAGTTTTAATATGTTCATATATTTTTTTAATACGACATCCATGTCAATCTAGGCCTGTCAAATCCCTTAATATTTTTATTACTCATATTTTTTTTATTACTATATCAATTGATCTACGTTATATGTGTTTAAATTACTTTAATCTATTTTCTTTTAACTTATTCTAAATTTTTACAACATCTACCATTCCACGGAATATTTTCTTCCTAATTTTATATTTTATAGTTTTACCATACATTTACTTTAACTTTCTCATTTTTACAATACTCATCTTATTTATGTAACTTTTTTAAGCAACTTAACCCTCTATTTTATATAAAATTATCAATTTTATAACTTTTCTATAAAATTTTTCTTTTAATCTTATAGTTTCCATCAATCACATAAAACTCTAAAAGACTCATTCACTTGAGCTAACCAACTTTGATTATATGAGTTACATTATTTGTAACTTTTTCATCTTTATTAATTATCGAATTTAGCTAATTAAAATATTTACTCATAGGTATTTATTGGTTTTAATTTTTTTCATTAATAATACCCGTATTATTACTAAAATTATATTCTATATATTCAGTTTTGCTCCTATTTACTCAAAATTCTTTTGATTTCAAAGTCTCCCTTTACATTTCTAACTTAGCGTTTCACTTTTAGTCTCATCCATTATGATAATATCATTAACAAACAACATACATCATAAGATATTATTAAAAAAGCTAAAATCGTAGGATTAAGCTTAGAGGGAGGGTGAATAAGCCAATAAAAATTTAAAAAAAATTTTAAACAAAAATTTTAGTTCTTTTAAATTCAAGGGAGAGAAACAACAACACATACACAACTTGCACAAGAGATTTTACGTGAAAATCCTAAGGTATATCCCAGGAATAAAAACTACAGTACCAACACACAAATATTCACTATGAATCAATAAGGGTACAAAAAACACAACGAGAGAGAAATTATAATAATTATCCAATATAGATTTAATTTCGTTTCTTGACTTAACTCCCCGAGTACCTTCTTGATTCTATAGCAACCACGAGCTCAACGACCCGATTTTCGCTTGGTAACGGTTCCGAGTTAACCCGGTCAAGTGTGTGAATGATGACAAGGTAAGTGTATGAAAAATGTAATTTTATGAAAAATACACAATTAAAGGTATTTAAAACACTTTTAAATGCAATTAAATACATTTAAGCTGCTACAAAAAGAAGTGAAATAGGATGAGTGAATGCAATGGACCTTGAGAGAAAATAGAGCCTCCTTAAATGTTTAGAAAATACTTCTTAAACTTAATGGATGAAACTGTTATAACTTATGTACCAAAAGGGATTCAAACAGGATTCGTCCATGAAATGAGTCAGGGCGCTCAGGCGCCAAGTGAGCGCTCGGCGCGCGCATTGACTCAACGCCCATAGGAGCTCAAGCGCCACATGAGCGACTTTAAGCGCTGATAAAGCGCTTGAGCTGTATGATATTGTTTAGGTACTGAATTTAGTGACTTTTTGGAGATGCTAAATACTATAGATGAAAAGTTTTTTTATTTATAAAAATTTAGCTTTTAAGTGATGCCAAAGTGGGGATTATTCTTGACGAGTAATTATTCAATAGTTGTGACACACTGTATGATATTGTTTAGGTACTGAATTTACATAACAAAAAAAATATTTTGAAAGAGAAATTATCAACCAACTTCTATTAGGTAGGAAAAAGACAAAAAGTGATTCATTTCATATATATTAAATATTTTTCATTTATCAGAATTATTACTTAAATAATGTCATAAAGTATTAAGAAAATAAATAATGATTTTCTTGCCTTAATTGGCAAGATATCTGAAATCTCTTACATTAGTGTATTTTTCATATTCTGTCGTCACACCACATAGTTTTATGTTAAAAGGAATGAACGGGAAAACAGAAAGGAAAAAAAAGTAAAAGAAGGGCAGAAGGAAATTTCCGTTTTCACATTGGAAAGAATTTGAGAAGGTAAGTTAGAAGATTTATGGAAGAACTTCAAACATATTCATTTAATACACATTTAAAGATGTAATTAATTAATTAGATGTATTTAATATTTGAGATAACAGCTTGACTTTGTTATGTGAAAAGGGTTAAGGGATAGTGGAGCTTCATCTACACAATAATGCTATGAATATTTTTGTAATTAATAAAAAATAAATTAATTTTGTGAGAATTTTTCCACACGCAACCATTAATAGCACTTTACACAATCTTTGTATTGTGAATGAAATTTTTTGCTAAAGCCTTTGTAATTTATCTTATGTTTGGGCTAAATTTTTTTTAAAAATTTTTTTGTTTAAAGGTTTTTTAAAAAACCTACTTATTTGACCACTCATTATAATTAATTGACTTTTTTACATCTTTTCATATTTACTTTTTTGTTAAAAAACCCCAAAATCAAAAAATTTATAAAAAAAATTAGGCCCAACAGGGACTTAATGTTATCTCCTTAAGTTCTTATCGTAGAAATTATGGGTTCATTGTCTATGGTATGCGGTTGTGGGGATCCCTTTTCTTTAGATTTGAATAGGTTGATTTTTCATGTGATAAAAAAAATAGGTAAATTATAGTGACCTCTCTTAAGATTTAGTAAAACATCAACCACCACCCTTGTAGTTTCTAAAATATCATTAACCTCTCATCTTGTTTAGATTTTGCATCAAGTTAGTCCAACCATTAAATTTTTGTTTAGTTGCGCCTTATTTGGCGTGTTTTTGGAATAAATTTTTATGATCAAATCCGTTCATTATGTAGAACTCGTCGAGTTTGTTAAATATATAAAAATTCAGATTCATCCGATATCTGTAACTTAGTGATTGAATAAGATTTTTTAATAAATAAATAAATAAAAATTATATGTTAAAAAAAGATTATGAAATAAATGTTACTCAATTACTTAGCTACCGAAATTAGATGAATCTGAATTTATACGTAATAAGCAAACTCGACGAGTTCTACATAATGAACGGATTGGATCATAAAAATTTATTCAAAAAACACACTAAACAAGGCACAACTTAGCACAAATTTAATGCAAAATTTAAACCAAATTAGAGGATAATGACATTTCAAAAATCACAGGGTGGTGATCGATGCTTTACTAAATCTCAGAGAAGGTCACTGTAATTTATCCAAAAAAAAAAAGAATGAGAATTTTTATTTTCATAATTATTTGTAAAAATAAATTATTAATTATTTCAAGAGCAAGTCAAATAATGAAAACAAAAATGGGGTGATTTTTTGGGTTGCGTCTAAACACAAAAAGTAACTCCTTTTTCCGAAAGATATCTAAAGCAAATATAAAAAATCACTTGTAATATGTATTTTTGATAATTGTTGAAAAGGAAAAAAAATAGACACTCGCATAATTGTTCTCATTTTCTTTTTTAATCAGTAAATACAATGCATTCACCTTTCTTTTTCAAAAAATTAATTTGAAATTTTATTTAACGGATTATTTAAGAATTAGTCCTCACTACTTTTTAACTATTTTACCAGATTGTATATTTTATATTTACAATTATTATAGACAAATATGCCCTTATATTACTAACTACTATATAGATATATATAGATGTAGATTTATATGTTTACGTTTAAAAGAAGTCTCACCTACTAAATTAGGTAATCCTTGAGTAAATTTGAAAAACATATCTGTGGGGAATTTTTGAAATGAAAATTGCAATGGTCTAAGATTAATTTCGAATCGTTATTCAATTCATGATAATTGCGAAATGAGACGTTTATACAAAATGAGACAATATTTTCTTAGATAAATGAGACAGTATTTGTTAGAAGAATGAGACGTTTTTTTGAGACAATAAAACGTTCCATTGATAACACAAATGAGACGATGAAGTTCAAGAAGTATATTTAATTAAACGTGTATTGTTTATGAAAATTAAAATATTTTTTTACAAGTAATCAAACAATTTTTTTTTCAAAGAAATGCAACAAAATTTTTTGTTATACATAGAAAATGTTTTTTTTTTGTACAAATAAGATATTTGTAATTATACATAAGAAACATATCCTTTTATTTGCATAAATGAGACATTTTAGTTTCGTATAAAAAATGTCTCATTTTCTGTACAAATAAAATATTTTAAGTTACATATAACACACGTCTCATTTCTTTATGTAGAAAATGTTATTGTCATTGAACGCGATAAAAAAATTAGAATCGAAACGTAACTCGTTAGAATTAACGAAAAATTATTCTGAATCTATTATCGTAGTATGACCGATGATGCTCACCAATTAGGGGGTGCAAATGAACTGAACTGTTCATGAACAACTCGAGCTCAGCTCGAATAAAGCTCGTTTCTTTTTGATTCATTTAATAAATACATTGTTCATGAACATAAAATTAAATTCGTTTATTAAATGAGTACAATTTGTCTAAATTTGACTCGGTTCATATAAGCTCGTTTAAGGCTTGTGAAATTCATTTAAAAGTGACGAGTGTATATAAATACACTTATTAAATTAGATTCCTTAATTTTATGATGAAGAATTTGATTTTACTTGCAAAAAATTTTGAATATAAATTTGAACTCGAACTAGCTCGTTCAGGTCATTCGAGCAGAGCTCGAACATGTTAGTTTTTAAATAAGTTGAGCTCGAACAAATTATTGAAATGTTATTCTAGTTCGAGCCGAGCATAAATAACAACAAAATAATTTAAATTCTTAAAAGTTCAGCTCGATTGGTTTACACCGTCCATCACCAATCAATTATTTTGTTAATTGGCTCAAAGAGAGGGAGATTGGATAAAAAGAAACCCTAAGTCAAGTAAGAAAATGATAGTGTCCACTAATATAATTGATTGTCTCACGATTTTAATTTGATATTGTTTCCTTCATTTGAAATTTGCAATTCGCTTGTTGCCAACAATCAATAGGTATTAGTGTCTCACAATTCCCAAATCAAGAGAATAGCGTGAGATTAAAAATAAAATGTGCATAACATTTATAAAGAAAGAAAAGGGTAAACGTCTCTCCTCATAATTGTTTTTGTTTCTTTATAAATCTTTTTCTCCCCTCTCTTCTTAGTAGTGATACATCAATTTCACTTACAAAATTAGCAAAGAGATGGGATTTGACACAAATTAATTAATAAGTTAATAACAGTGATTCATCAATTTCCTTACAAAATTAGCGAAGAGATGGAATTTGACACAAATTAACAGTTGATTCCCCTCTCTTTTCTCTTTTGCTCTGCCTTCTCTCTTATCAGTAAATTTAGTCGGTGGGAGGAGGAGGATCTAACCGTCCTTCTGCCATCCCAACTCTCATCTATCATGATTTTCTCGGTACATGAATAAATTACACTTTTTGTGCGTGTATTGGGCAGATCTATTTCGATAGGGTGCTACAACGGCTAGATTTGTTATGCGTACGATTTTTTTGTCAGATCTACTCAAAGAGGGGTGTTTCGACCAAATTTGCTCTGTGGTGGTTTGTCCTTTCGTTTGGGTGAGTGTCTTGCTCGTTTTCTTTTTGTGTTTTTGTTATGTCGTCATCTGTCTCTCGTTTTATTTTATTTTTTTTGTTTTTCATGTCTATTTGGTGTTCTTTGCACATTTTCCTTGTATGAGAATTGTCTTCTCGTCTATGGTGCAGGTTTTTTCTCTTTTCACAATGTGAGTTCGGGGTGTTTTTCGATCAGATCCGCAGAGAAATTAGGGTGAAGATGTGATTTTTACTTCTCCTCTAATAGACGTTGTCGACAAGTAAGATACTTTAAATTTTAGCTGAATTTAAAGGTCTTTATGGCCCATTAAAAACTTATAAAATGCCATTATGTCGATTTGTCATTTCTCTGACTATTTGTTGTCCGACTGTTGTACTCTTATCTCATTAATGAAAAAAAAAGATGTTATCAAAAAAAAAAAAAAGAATACATCAATTTCACTTGCAAAATTAGAAAAGAGATGAAATTTAACACAAATTAATTAATAAATTAATAACGGCACATTAACACGTTGATATATACTCAAAATCAAATTAATGCATGCAAGCAAGGGGCTTATATTATTAAGAAAGGACTTTGACATTTATAAGACAGCAATTATTGTAACGTTATCGTAATTTTACAATAAAAATTAAAAATACTCGCAAGAATGAGTTTTTTCAAATGTTTGGTAGCGAGAAACCGAGAAAGGGATAGTGGGAAATAAACGGAGAGGGACCGTCAAATTTTTATTTGAAGACTGGAAAATTATTGAGAACTCTCATAATATTATATTGTATTATTTATGCAATAATTTTGATAAATAAAAAGCATTAGTGCATATTAATTTGGGGCTATTTTTTTTGTCTCTTATCCAACCAAAAAAATTATCCTACCAAAATTATTTTTTATTACGTGATTAAATAATTAAAAATATTATATAAATAATATTACATAATATTATTTTTGAGTCACTAAATGATTTATAGGGACGTAGTTAGAAGGCAAGTCAAGGCAAGAAATTTTTTCAAATGTTTGGTGGGGATAATGGGAAAGTGGGAAATAAACGAGGGAGTCTCAATTTATGTTTGGGTTAGTTTTTTTTAAAATTTTTTTTTGTTTAAAGTTTTTAAAAAAAATTTATTTGTTTGGTTTTAGTTTATTTTTTATATATTTTTATATTTATTTTTTTACAAAAAAAATTAAAAAATTAAAAAATTTATAAATAAAAAAAAAAAAAATAGTCCAAACATAAAGCTCAATTTCCTATGAAAAATAGAAAATTATTGAGTAATTACGTAATATTACTTGGTATTGCTTGTGTGATATTATTAATAAATAAAAATATTAATATATATTAAGTAAAATATTTTTTATTTTTTATTTATTTAACAAAAATAAATTATTACTGTTCTATTCAAAATATTTTTTTTACATAATATTACATTTTTAAAGTATCCAATAATTACCCATCGAAGACACGTAGGCGCGCATTAACTCCACCGAACAGGTGGACCGTGGACGTGGAAAGAGAGAGACGCCAAATTTTTCCATGGTCACCAATTTATGAAATTGCCCTTAATGTGCTTTTCCTTTCTAAAATTGTCTTTTTGGGTGATTCTAGACGCACACAATTTATTTCTATGTACACTGTATAATAAGTATTAATGCATTATATATAAATATTTTAATACATACACTAGGTGCCAAAAAAACAAAAAAGTGTGCATTCAGTGATTGTTTGGAATACTATTATTTTTTAGCTTTTAAGTTGTAGTGTTTAGGATATTTGTACGAATTTTTTTGTTATTATTAGTAGAGTTGATTTTTTTATGTAAAAGTATTATAATAATTTTGTTTGAAAAAAATCAAGGTGTGTGGAATATGTATTATTATTATTTTTTTAGATTAAGAGATGAAAAAAAAAGTAATTAACTTTTTTTAAAATCAAATAATACAACTTAAAAATTGAGTTTTTTTACAAAAATACCAACTTAAAAATTAACCCAAACAGGACCTTAGAATCATTCCATATTTTCTATTCATTTGGGCTACAATAGTAAACCACTTTTAGATATTTTTTATTTCCCATTCTTCCTCTACTTTCTATCTACCCAAAAGCTCAAGAATATGATGGCTCCTCTCTTTCTTCCTATCCAATCTCTTTTCCCACTCATTTTTAAGTCTTACTTTGCAATAATAAATTACTTATTTATATTATATTATATTATATTTTTAATAGTTTTTATTTTTAGCTAATAAATTTTACTTTTTTAATTTGTCTCATTGAGGTGAATCAAAAAAATAAAAAAATAAACTAATAAAAAATATTAAAAAATATAAAAATAAACTAAAATACGCTAATAAACCTTTTTTGTGCTTTTTATCATTAGTGAAATTTTTTATATATTTTCGTCAAAAAAAATTACCTCTCTAGTTTTGCTTAGCGAGACAAATCGAAAAGGAATTTTTTTTATAAGAAAATAAAACAAAAACCTAAAAAAATTAATAGAAGCCAAAACCCATATTTTTATCCCCAGTATGGTGTTTCTTGCAATACATTTGGTTTAGGCATATACTAATTTTCTTCATGAGTTTTTTATCCTGTCCCATCCCTAGGAATTGAGTTTTTTTTCTCTGTATGGTATGATATGATTTGATTTTTTTTATTAGGTGTATTAAATATACAGCGAAAGAGGAGAAATAGTAAGATTAGATTGTATCAATTATGCAGCAAAATATAAATAATTGTATATGGTGACGTAGGAATAAATGGTGGGATCAAATAAATGGAAGAATTAGATTGTATTAATTATGCAGTTAGTTGGGATTGCATTGGTTATAATTGAATTAGGTAATATAATTATTTTTAATCATTACATAAAATAAGAAATAGTCCAAGATTTTAATACCCCGCGATACTACGATCCTTATAATAATAGTTATTCTTCTTCCTTTTAAGATTTTACATGCTATAACTCTAAAGAATTAAGGTAGTGGTCAACGCTTGAGATGTTGAGAGATAACTTAATGCCGTAAATATATATATATTCGGTGATCTAAAAAATATATCTTTATTAATTTTCAACAATTACAATAATATAAAATTACAGGAAAATAAAATAACAGAAACAACATGAATAGAACTTGCAAATCGAGTCCTGCAATCGCAGTTTCTTTAAAAATAATTCGTCGCCTACCGAGGGTGTTGTAGGTATTCCACATGCGTCACTCTCCCATGATAAAACGGCTCAACGATCGTTAGAACACCACCAAGGATCGGCTACGAATGTACTCCGTCTGTTTTTCTCTCTCTTGCAGCTTGCACTATAACCTGAGAA
>JAOTRH010006074.1:5962-23721 GCA_034768845.1 Heliamphora exappendiculata
CCAACAACAACAAAGTATACCATGAAGCAGCTGAAAAACATAAACCCTTGTTCAGTTAAAGCGTCTCAAGCACAGCAACTCCAGCAGCAGCCAACGCAAAGGATACACATACACAGGGGCAGAACCTGGACTTGGCTCAAGGGCGCCGAAATAAGAAAAATATATATTAATTGAGAAAAAACTTATTGATTCTTATAGGTTTTCTTTTTCATAAATCTTTTAATACACAGTATTCCGTAACGAAACAATTTCCTCTTAGTTCTCTCAACTTGCACTGAAAGGTATTTTAGAGTTTGAATTAGCGTTTAGATTTTATTTTGTTGCAAATTATTATTTTGTGACATTTCTCGGGTCTAACATATTTTTTCTCAAGTCTGAAAAGCATGATATTCATGTAATTTTATTTGATGTGTAGACTTATTTGTTTAATTATTATAATAGTTAGAGGTAAAATCATCAATTTAAAGTGAAGGATCCAATAAAGATAGTAAAAACACATCACATTTAAAATTTATATACAAGTAGGATCATCTTACAGAATTTAAAATAATTGAAGTTTAGACACACAACTATAGTAAAAAAAAACAAAAAGTTTCAAAATTTTAGAGATTACTGACTATCAATACGATAATTATTATTAAATATATACATATATCGTGCATTAGAATGTTGCACAAAAATTGGGATCGGGGTGCCATGGCCCCCTTCAACTTCTTAATGACTCCTCCCCTGCACATATGCATACAGTACTACTATATTTTTTTAGCGCTTCCAGTCTTTGTCGCTTAGCTGATCACCATAAGTGCCCAAATTTATATCTCTAACAACAAAAGTGATA
Organism: Heliamphora exappendiculata; assembly: GCA_034768845.1. NCBI lineage: Eukaryota > Viridiplantae > Streptophyta > Magnoliopsida > Ericales > Sarraceniaceae > Heliamphora > Heliamphora exappendiculata. The sequence goes on from JAOTRH010006074.1 coordinate 6,801, forward strand.
TTCAAAGTTATACTAACCACATCGTATCAAACTCTCTAAGAGAGTAATTATGTAAGGCTATGAGAAAGACAGAGATACAGAGACAGAGACAAGCACTGAGTCGACATAGGAAATACTATTGCATAACATTGTCGGTGCGTAGGAACTAACATGTGGCATTTATTGACTATTAGAGGCATATAGGAACTAACAAATGGAATTAATCGATTTTTGAAGAATCTTGTCGTGTACTAAATAATGCGGTAAGGTTCTGAAAAGGAAGTAGTAGAAAATGCATTGAAATCATATGGCACTGCAGTGAGAACAACTAGAAAGTTTGTAAACTTAGTTTCAAACTTAATAATGACATTGCATTGAATCTTCCCCCACCCATTGCTGGTTTTCTCCTAATAAAATAACAACAGAGAAAGGAACAGGAGGGGGGTAAAAAAGGATTCCGCTGTGCATGAACTCCAACAACTTAGGTTTACCAAATAAAAGATTGCATAGGACAAATAAGAACACATAATCATCGAGTTATGTTTCTAAACAAATTTGAAAGAAAACACCACTTTGTGAGTATGATAGTATTATCAAATTGGAATAAGTACTACTTTGTGAGTTTGATAGTATTATCAAATTGGAATAAGTCAAGAACAGTGCATTTTTACACCGCATGAACCAGCACACTTGTGGTCTACCACACTTGTGATTGTGCCGTGGTTCATGTGGTGTAAAATATACTGATTGTAGCTCGATTGTACGCTCCATTGTATCGAAACCTTGTCTCCAAAAGCAGAACAAAGCAAAAAAATACAAGCCATCACCTCCTGGAAGCCAGTACTATGGCCAACTTTTTGGGCATCAGGCTCGGGCTTCGGGGCAGCTGCTAATGCACTGGTAGCATCATCTTCTTCCTCACAGAGTTGCAGCAACCTACAAATGTCCGATGAAAAAGTCCCCAAACTCCCACCCTGCAAAATCACTCATTCATTCACAGCCCAAATCACAAATATGAACACCCACATGCAGCACCATTATAATTCACTTTACATATACATACATACATGTGTGTGTGGTGTGTGTGTGTGTATGTGTGTGTGTATATATATATATATATATATCCTGTATATAAGTATGTGAAGCAGGGTTCTAAATCGTTGGTATTAATATTGGTATCAGTGATACAGATATATATCCGATATATTGGCAAATATCGATATAGGAGGTCCAAAATCTCCATAATAAATATCGGAGTAAAGGGCGTAAACAGAAGACGCAAACCTGCAGAGAAGAAGCGGGGGAGGGCTCGTTGAGTTCAGCTTTCCACTCCCGAAGCATCTGATGCACTTGCTCTTCGAGAACAGCCACATCGATCGTGCGGCTCTCCTTCCTCGCCGATTGCAGATCCGTGAACACGCCTTGGAGATCATCGACACGGTTCTTCGCCCTATCCTTGAAGTGCAGGTGCGACGCAGTCTTGCACCCTCCAGTTTTCGAACCTTTCCCCATCAACAAAAAACCCTAGAAATCTCACACTCTACCTACAAAACCACAGTTCAACAGTCTCAATTGCACAATTAAGAACCACAAGTTTGACGCAGAAACCCTAATTTGTACTCGATCGCGGTCGTTCGAAACTCAATGAATGCTCCGGAATTGTGATGAAAACAAGAGTCATAGGCGGCAGAAAATCCAAAGAAATCGCTGTTATGAAAAAAGAAAAGCAAAGATTCGAGAGGAACAAAGATTGATAAAAGAAAGAGCATTTGATACCTTTCAAAGCCGAAAAGCGTGAACCGACGAGGAGCTTGAGTGTGGGTGTGTGTATATATGTATATATGCGTTTAGAGAGAGAGAGAGAGAGAGGGAGAGAGATAGAGAGCTATTTCAAATGTTTATGGTCTCTCTTCTTCTTTTCCTTTCTTCTGTAGAGTCGTCCCGAAAAAAGTAGTGCGTACGCGCCGACGCGGCAAAAGATTGAGGGGAATTGTACCCGACCTATATTCTTCTGTAATACCTCTTTTTTAAAATTAAATTAAATTAAATTAAGGATGACAATTTTTTGTTTTATTTTTTGATTTGTGATTTTTGAGTTTTTTTAAAAAACTGGTTTTGTTTGTGATTATCGTTTATTTATTTATTTTTAATAAAAAAATTATTATTTAATTAAATTATTATACTTTTTGACTCATCTCATTAAAATAAAATAAATTTTTTTTCAAAACATAAAAAAACTAAAAACCCAAAATATAAGCCAATAACCAAAAGTTACAAGTGAGTAGCCATTTGATGTTGTTTTTAATAAGTTTTTTATCTTTCAATTAAGTTTTTTTAATTTTTTAATTTATCCTATTAAAATAATTTTAAAAAATAAAAAAATATAGTTAAAATATGAAAAAATGTATAAAACAAAAAAATAACGAAATTTACGAAATCTGGCCCAAACGGGCCAATATTTGAAGCCAAAACCATATTTATTTTTTTGTGTTGATTTTTCTTATTATGTCCCAATTAAAGGAAATATATTTATATATGTAAATAAATAAATAAGATTTATATTTAAATATATAACAAGACTAAAACAAAAAATTGTTGGCCCTGTTTGGGCTAAATTTTGTATATTTAGCTTATTTTTTGTCTTCTAATTTTTTTAATCTTTTTAATTAAATAATTTTACTAATTTAAATCGTCTTGATGAGATAAATTAAAAAGTTAAAAAAGTATCAATAGATGATTAAAAACGAAAATAAGCAACATAAAATTTGACATATTGGTTTATTTTGACTTATTATTATTTTTTTAAGATTTTTTAATCTTTAATTAAAAAAATTACTTTTTCAAATTACCTCGTTGAGAGAAATCAAAAAATATAGTAGATTGATTAAATGATGAAAAAAATTATTAAAAACAAAAATAAACAAAATAAAATAAGCAAATATCTCAAACAAGGCGTTATATTTATTTCCTATTTTTTATCTCTATTTTTTATATTTTTTATATTTTTTATTTAAAATATTTATTAACTATTATTTTTATTTACTATATTATTTTAACTCGAATTAGTACTATCATCTTAAAATTTACAAATTATTTTAGATATATTCATTTTTTATTCCTTTTACTCCATGTTTTATTTCCTATTTACATAAATGGTGAATTCCAAGGTAAAATGTAGCCCATAACATATGAATAAAAAAATAAAATATTGAATAAAACATTTGTAGCATTGTTGTTATTCTTTACATTAAAGTTTTGTTTGGTATATTTAAAAAGTTAAGTTTTTTTTTTGTTTTTTGTTTTTTGTTTTTTACTTTATTTTAAAGTAATTATTTGGGTTATATAATTTTAAAACGTTAACACTTATTTAAAATATATTATTTATTTTTTGTTTTTAATAAAAATAACTATATGACTTTACTTTTTTACTTCTAAGTTGATGAGATAAATTTCTGGCTTTTTTTTCTTTTGAGATAGAAAACAAAGTTAACTTATTAATTAAAAATATTATTGTCATTTTATACAGATAAAATTTTAGATTGTTTAAAATTTCAATATATTAATTTTCTCAAACTAAACAAAAAATTATGAAGTTTTTTTTTTTTTGTGAAACTACAAATTCAAAACTAACCTTTAAAAAAACTATTTTTACAAGAGCCAAACAAGCTCTAAATCACTATCATGACCTTGAACTTAAAATAAAACTTACAGTAGTGTTTGCTGCTTTTAACCTTTTATTATTGAAATTTTTGCTGAAACATTTGCTATCGCTTTTGTTTTTATTTATGGGTCAAAAAGTTATTTTAAGAAACCATTTTTTTGAAAATTAATATTTTATTACTTTTAAATTCTATTTCTTTATAATTATCTTTTTTATAAATTCAGTTAGAACAATGAAAGCAAAGAACATGTCTATAAAGTATTACTGCAAATAAAATAAAATTACTAATTTCTTTAAATAATTGGAACAAAAACTTCATTGGCTTCAATTCAATTCAAATTATGGGGGAAACCTAAATTATAAATTAAAAAGAAGTAATTTTGTTGGATTGCAAATATAGTATTTATATAAAGGTTAGGCTAACCCCAGGGTGATAGATAATGTGGACAAAAATTTTAAATATTAATACACTTTTACAAATATTAATAAATTATATATATATATAGGGGGTCATGCTAACCACCGTCCATTGGGCGGTGTATAATATGTTAATGGAGACAAAAAATTTCTAATATCAATACACTTTTAGATGTAGGGTCTATCACTTTCACAAATATTAATAAATTTTGCACAGATATCTATACGTTCTTTTACCTATTATTCACCGTCTATTGGACCGTGGATAGTATAATCCAATATATATATATATATAAAACTTATTATCTACCACTCATTGAACAATGATTAGCATAATCATGATTCAAACACCCCATTTGGGATAAATGTTGAGAATTTTGCTTATTTTTGTTTTTCTTTAACTTTTTAATTTTTTTACTTAATTTTTTTACTTTTTCGAATTGTTTCGATAAGATAAACTCTAAAAATAAAAAATTGATTAAAATATAAAAAAAGTCTACTAAAAACAAAAATAAGCAATACAAAATTTGACTTATTGATTTATTTTTTATTTTATTTTTTTGAATTTTTTAGTATTTTGATTAAACTTTTTTACTTTTTCAGCTTATCTCGATAAGAACAGTTAAAAAATATAATAATTTCACTAAATTAAAAAAAATTATTAAAAATAAAAATAAATAAACAAATAATTATCCCGCATATAGATATGTAAAATTGGAAGGAATGTTAAGTTGCCTAGCAAACTCTCCCGAGTCAAGCACACTGCTACAATTTTTTTAGAACATAAATATTATTTACTTGATAATTTACTAAGAATTTTACCTCAAATTTAAAATAAATGCTTCGCATTCAATTGTATGGAATATGAATTACACAAATTTTAACTATTAATTTTAAATTACTAAATATTTTTAAAAAGTTTTCTAAATATATAACATTATTTTTTTTAAAACGAATTTAAATTATTTTCAATCTAATCAATGGAATATATGATTCAATTGGGCTCCACAAACTTAACACGTAACTGGTTTTGATATCTTTTTCGTTTATAACTTAGTCGTAAGGACTTATTTGGTAAGTGGCTTAATTTAACTTATTATATTTTTGCTTAAAATAAGAATATTCAACTTAAAAATTTCTTAAGGTGTTTGAATTTTTTTACTTTTTACCTTATGATTTTTTGATTATTAGTTGTATATAGCCTTTTGATTTTGTTAAATACCCATAGTACTCTCCACAATTCTTTTATAAGTAAAGATTTAATTGCGAGTTTTAAACCATTTTAAGTCAAATACTATTATAGCCTTGTAAGTCATTTCAAGCTTTTCGATTAAAATAGCATTATAGTTTTAAGCCAGCAAAAACCAAATGACAAAAGTGGCTTTAAGCCCGTGTAAAAGAGTACCAATGAATTTTTTACTGGTTAGACTTATTAAAGCAATTTCAAATTAAAATATTGACTTAAAATTAAGAGAGAGAGAGAGACTATTCATCAACTTTCATTATATTTTTGTTTAGTCGACTTTAAAGTCGGGTTTTTTATTTTTTGTTTAAAATTCAAAAAATTAAAAAATCTCATTTAGCATCCTAATAGCTTTTATTCTTTTTAACTTTTTGTTTTTTACATAATTTTTTTAATATATTTTTTAAAAATATAACTTTTATTATACATATTTATTTTTTATAAAAAATATATTTTTAAAATATATTAGTCAAAATCTATCAAATAAGATCCATATTAAATATAAAATTATCTAAAAATAAATTTTTAAAAACTATAACAATTTTAAGCTAAGCTTTTTGCTTTTTACTTTTTGCTTTTTAGCTTAAAACCATTTTAAGTCAAGCCTTTTGTTTTTTTAACTTAAAGCAATATTAAGCCAAGTTTTTTAATTTATTGTATTAACTTAAAATTACTCTTACGGTTTACTAAATAAGTTTTTTGTTTATTTAATTTAAAATAATTTTAAATAAAAAAATTTAACTTAAAATTAAGTTATCAAACGAGACCTTAGTCTTGCAACTGAGGCAGAGGCTTGTCAATAGTGAGCCAAATCCAACGGCAAGAAGCCCCTTTGTGATGAGAGAAGAGAAATATGAATGAGTAGAGGAAGGAAGGTATAAAGGGGCATTTCCACTACTCTCCATGAGATTCCCATCCGTTGGATGCCCTTTGAGATAATAGTCTTAAAAGCAGCATTTATGCAGGACACACGGTAACGTTTAAGAATATTATGAGCATCTTATTAACAAACCTGAATGGATTATGCGGATGATATTTGATTAATTTAATTTTTTAAATAATATCCCAACAAACACTACAGTATGAATAATTCGAATCATAAAAATATATCCAAAACAAGAACTACCGAAAGAGAAGGGAAGACGTTATGCTTCGATACACAATGACGGTATTTACGATAATTAAATTATGAACTTATGAATTATAATTGAAAAGATGTAATTATAACTTTAACTAAAAGTTGTAAGTATTTGTAAACTTATAACGTTAAGAGATAAATTTGAGTTTATTTATTTAGAACAAAAAGTTACGAGTAAAAAACTATAAACACACATGTTCGGATTTTTCTAACTCTTTTTATCTTTTTGCCTAAAAAAAAAAAAACTAACATACCCAGTTTATCAAAAAAGCCTAAATCTGAAAAGCAAATCAAAACATTAAATTCCTAAAATTAAGAGGAGTCAATGTTTGATCAAATTGGCATATATTCCAGAAAAAATGAAGTATAATAAGTTCAAGTATGGAGACCCATGCTTGCACCTAATGTACTCAAATTTCCATGCATTCCTAGCCTTTGGGCTGATATAGAAAAAGTTGGGCATCTCTGCTGTACCAGCACTGTAAAATCTTGACCCTTCTTATAGTAACGACATTATTCACTTTGAACAAAACCATCACGGTTTTGTTCTTCCCATAAGATCACTCATTCTTACATTACTCCAGTGTGAGCATGCTTAACTGAGTTCTGCTATGTCTCTACCACCTGAAAAAAAAGCATCGTTGCCATGTAGAAGTCCAAAGTTTTTCCTAGGCTAAAGATGGGTAACCTCCTGAAAAGAACAAAACCGTGAGAACTTTGCTCAAAGTAGACAATATCGTTGCCCTGAGAATGGTCGGGGTGTTACAAACACTGTTGAGCTTAAAGGATTACTCTAGTTCTCAAAATTTAACTCTAAAAATTAAAAAAAAATAAAATTTATGCCTTTAATCCAACAACTCGGTACTAGTTTAGCAGAAAAGCCTAACTCATATAGTAATAGACAAACACCCCTCTATATCAATAAAAGAGTAGTATTCAAGGACATGAACCACTGTTCTTTTCAACTATAGAAAATAACCATAATATGCGCTTCCTCTTGCTCTCTCCTCTCTCAGAATTGCCATAATTGATTTCATTCAACAACAATGATGTTAACTAAACAACATCTATACATTCTTCATTCAATTTTATTTTCAATTAATAGCACAAATAGGACAATGTTAGTTACAAATGGAACAAGCTAAATTAGCATATAGGACAACAAAGAATGGAAAGAATCAAAGCTTTCCTTGTGAAAATCTTCATAAAAAAATTGAATAATCAATTATACGATTAAGCAACAGTTAATGCATTATTTGTAGATCAAAATCTCACGATCAGATCATACTGGCTTTGCCGACTTGCCATCTCCAGCATGAGCATGTCTCAAGTTGCACAAACCAGCGACTTCTCGGCCCTTGGCAAGTTGTTCGAGCTCCTCAAGTTTGTGCTCAAGAACCTTCACCTCTCTCGCTAACTCTTCATCTCTCATCCTCATTCTCTAAAAGAACATGAACACACTGGGAATAAGAATTGCACCCAACCCATAGCAGAAATCTTTATGAGTAGCATAGTCTACAAGAGTGAATGAGACATGATTATGAGCGTCGACATTTTGAAAAATGTTTCTTTGACCATTAACTAATTAATTAATGAAAAACATCACACTTTTATTTATTTATTTATTAGGCGAAACAATTAGAGCTCACCAAAATATGTTTTAAGTAAAAAACTATTTCTTTCAAAATATAGAGAACTGCTTCCATAAATCTGCCGATGGGTTACTAAAGGCGAAATGGAGAAAAACAATTAGGTTGTTTCTGAAGGAGAAAGCTCCTCTCCAAATTTCCTTTAATTGAAGGATCCTCCAATTCCTATTTAGTGGTCATAGCTCTCCACGTCAACAAGTTTTGTTTTATTTAATAAACACTTGATCTTTAAAATTTTAAATATGATGATGTGGAGAGATCTTTACCTTTAAAGGGGATTGAAGGATCCTCCAATTAAATGAGGATTGTAGGGGATCTTCTGGCATTGGAACTCATGGATTTGAAAAGGGGAGTTGGACTTAATTGCAACAAAACTTCTTTTGCCTTAAGAATACAATGCTTTTGCCATTAGCAATTTAGATGCGATCAAATATTTGGTGCTGGAAGTATTCAGCCATATAGGTACTGGATTCTGTTTCGCTATGATTACAATGATCTAAGGACCTTTATACGAGACAATCAGGAGTGATAAGGGATGGATAATCAGATTACAATGATCTAAGGACCTTTATACGAGACAATCAGGAGTGATAAGGGATGGATAATCAGATCGTCATACGACAAGATTGAAAGCGTTTGGAGGATATCGGACCGTTATGCGTGTCACACCCCAAACTCCGGATCACTCGAAAAGCCTACGCACAACTACTAAAACCGCCCCAACACAAAGAATGAAAACCCAAAAGCCCAAACAGGGCAAAACCTTCGTAAAAACGTACTACTGAGGGTTTATCTAATTTGAAAGAGTGGCCAAGAGACTATGGTTACTGCCACACAAGCCAAGTCTTTTTAAAATAAATATATACTTTTTGGGTAAAGAAAATCATTTAAAAAGATGTAGAAGCCGTTCTAAAATCTCCCTCGGGTACATGAGTTTAAATGAAGCTAAACCATTTGAACAACAAAAACCGTGATACAACAAACCCATGGTTTCTCTCGAAAACAATAAATCATGCATACATCCATATAAATTACATAAGCTTGAAACATGTTACAACCAACATGAAACATATATAAAAGGTATAAACTACCTATCAAGACAAAACAAAAATCTTGTCATCAGCCACCTCCGGGCACCTCAAGGTCAACCTACAAGACCACATTCATCTGAAAAAGGTTTGACAAATCCCGCAACGTGAGCCAAAACCCAATAGAAACAAACTATGTAAGCAGTAAAGCATGATATGCAATAACATAGCATAAAGTTAACTCAACCACGTGAGCCTCAAAATGGTTTTACTTCATAAAATCCCAAGTTTTCCTATCAGACTCCCATAAACCTCAAAATGGTTTTTCATCTTCAAAACCAAGTATTTCAACAATGCAGATAGCATTTCACAGTTAAAGAAAAGCATTAACCAAAATATTATTTTTCACTCGGAACACACAACTGAGACAACACGCACACACGCACGCACACACGCACGCCATCATCACATCCACGTGATCTTACCAACTCGTGATTAAAACATAGGCACCGATGCCGAACGGGCATATAGACCCCGTCACGTTACTACCACCCGGCCATCACGAGGCCCGTGAAGTAACTGGGCGCCCTGTATTTCCGACACGACCTGTGTCCTTTCCCGGTTCACTAGCCGGCGGGCAGAGAAACCTATTCTGCGCAGTTTTTCGGTCTTTCACCGAGGAGCAACTCGTGCCCATATTAACTCGATCTGTAGATCTCAACACGATTCTTTTTTATTATCACATCAAATCCAAATACACACGCGTGAGTCCAACCCAACAAGGTTCCTCTCACCAAATCCATGATACCGCGAGTTCAACCCAAAAAGTTCCTATCGCCAAACCCATAACACCTCACCACATATAATAAACCAAGAAAAACGTAAAGCATGCCTTCTACACACATAAACATGGTTTAAAACATACAATATGATATGTAAGCATTTTCAACCAGTAGAAAAGCGTAAAAGTACACGTAACACCCTTTAAAGACAACATAGTCTAGGATCCTACCTCATTAAGCCAAAAGCCCGACGCCTCGAAAAATGAACCTCGACGAAACGAGATTATGTTCAGATGAATGCGAAACCCCCAACACCAACATTAAGAATTCGCTGTCAAATCGCTGAAAACCGAGCTCCGGGCCCATCAAAATCTAGAGAAAAGGCATAGCTTGTATGAGAGAAAAACCAGATCTGAAAAATGAAAGTCCAAAATATCTCCCACGCGTTTGACATTTATAGAGAAAGGCAAAAATCCAAGGTTCAGTCGACTGGACCCCCAATCTAATCGACTGGATGAAACTACTGGAATGCCAAAAACAGCCTTGCCGACATAGTTCAATCGACTGGAGTCCCGACCCAATCGATTGGATCACCATACTTCCACCTCAGTCGACTGATCACCCAGTCCAGTAGACTGGACGACGGAGAAAAACGATTTCTGTTACAGAACAGGTTTTTCAGCCTTAAACCAAACCAAACACGCCCCTTTCGAATCTAAACAAGTGTAAAACTCATACGCACATGTTGTTCTACTATGAAGAAACAAAAACCCAACACACCGAGATCAAGGGTTAACTCAAACTCCGTCAATCACTTAAACATTTCAAAAATGAAACAGGTCATGGTCTCACAATGCGAGACAATAGGAAGAGAAGAAATAACAAGATGATTTGTGAGGCACGTGTCTAAGAGAGTCCAAAAGATGTTAATGAGAAAAGTCTCCAACACAAGAACAAATCTTGTATTCTATGCTAACAAATATTGTAAATGCACCAGTTACATATTAATCATTGTTTTGAATTTTGAACTAATTAAGCTAGTTGTTAACACATCTTCCGAGATTGCAACAGTTTGAATTAAGAATCTAATTTAGTACAAAGTTTACGAGCAAACAAGTTATACAATAACTATCATAGCCAGGGAAAATGGGGGAAAGGTTGGAATTGGTCTAATATATGGAGAAGCTAAATGACTTTTCAATGAACTTCTATAAAGTAATTAACAATTCCTTATCTGATACCCACAAATTAAATGCAAGAACAGCCTGATACATTTAGCCGCATTCCTGAAAGCTTACTTCAATATTTGGGACAAAATACAAGCAAACTTGCAATAATCAATGATGATAAAAGATGTTAACCCATAACTGGATATGAACACGAATTGTCCAATAGAGGAAATGATCACAATAGTATGGTACTAAAAAAAAAAGAAGATTACTGGCACATTACCTTAAGTTCTTGCATATGTAGTTCCTCCCTTTTAGTGTCTGATCTAGAATTTCTTTGCACCTCAAAGACAAGGGCAGCCCCCGCAACAGATATATGCATTTAGAAATGTAAGTAGTGGTTGATGATATTGTTAAGAATTTAAACCTCCAATTTAATTCTTTTTTATTCATTTATATTTTGGCAAATCTATGACAACTTGTTTATCTTATTATATTTTATTAGTTGATTATTCATTAATATTTTGACACTTGTTCTGTTAGAGTTATGGTTTAATTTTGCGGCGCAACGGAAAAAAAAATGAGCAAAAAATATCAAAAAACTGTCTGCGGTGTAAGACCGTTCGACAGACCGCTCGAGCGGTCAATTCAACCTCTCAGTATCTCAGGCTCTGCAACAAAATGCTCAACACTAACTTGACCGATCGAGCGGTCCGTGGCGTGAACTGACTTAAAATTGCTGCTAGGGTTTATGATTTGGCAAACGGCTATAAATACGACAACTAGGGTTTTGTTATGGAGGCCTCCTTATTATATCAAAAAACCCTAGCCGCCAAGGAGCTTCTCAAGTTGGTTACTCCCAAGCCAGTCAACAACTCACTTGATGATTAGTTAGCTTCCGCGCAATAAAGTCGGTCATCAAGTAATCAAACCTTCAACGTTTTTACGAGTTCGTGGAGTCTCATGAGTAGATTCTCAAAGGTTCGAAGTCTGGTGGAAGATTCCGTCAGCAGTTGAAGTCCGGTGGTAAATTCCAGCAACAGTCAAGCACGAAGTTGATGTACGTGGATTCGGCAAGAATAGGCTTACTATCATAGATTGTGAGTTCAACATCGAAGTTGTAAGATTTTTTGTAACTAATGTTTATTATAGTGTTTGATTCGACCTGGAGAGGTCTCATGATTTTTACCCGGTTTAAGATTTTCCACGTAAAAATTATCGTCCTTTGTGTGGTTGTTCATTTTGTTGGCTTATGTGCTCAATTGTGTAATTATTTGCAGCGTTTGATTTCTTTGATTAAATCAATTAGTGAAAATCAGTCTACAAATGGGGTTTTTCAATTGGTATCAGAGCATGTTAATTTTTAAAAAAAAATTGTAATCCTTTGATTGATTTGCATAAATGAATTTTCTAAGAAAATGTGCCTCGACCGATAGACTACCCCTTCTTGACGGCCTTAATTACCTATTTTGGAAAGTAAGAATGAGGGCTTTTCCAAAATTAATTGACGAACGTATTTGGCTTTCCGTAGTTGAGGGTTACAAGCCTCCCACCATTGTTGTTGACGGAGAAGTCGTCCCTAAACCCGTGGCTAGATGAGACAGAGCCAATTTTAAGAATGCAGGCTGGAATAGCAAAGTCATAAATGCTATCTTTAGCGGAGCCACGCAAGATGAATTTCGTAGAATAAATACGTGTGACTTGGTTAAAGAAGCATGGGGCATACTGCAAGTCACTCATAAAGGGACTGATACCGTAAAATTTTTAAAATTTTAACGTTTCACAACAAATTTTGAAACTCTACGTATAAAAGACGATGAAAATTTTGACAATTTTTATGCTAAATTAAGTGGCATTGTGAATTCCACTTTTAAACTTGGAGAAAAAATTCCATCTTCTAAAATTGTTCAGAAAATTTTTAGATCTTTATCCAAACGTTTTCAACCAAAAGTCACAGTAATAGAAGAGAGTAAAGACATTGATTCTATTTCTGTTGAAAGTTTGGTTGGGAATCTACAAACTTATGAGCTAAAATTTTAAAATAAAAAAACTTCCAAAATTTTGGCGTTTTCTTCAGCTTAAGGTTTTGCAAGTGACTCTGATGATGATTTAGACCTTTGATAACTATTTTTGTGAAAAAGTTCAAAAAAAATTTTAAAACTAAAAAGCTTAATCAGGTAAAAAATTACAAAAGAAGAACGGTAAAGAAAAAATAAAAATATGTCCAATTTTATTAAAAGGGGTTAAAAATCCAAATTTCTGAAATGCAATGCTATGGATGCAAATGATATGGACATATGGCTAAAGAATGTCCGAACTTTCTTAAAAGAAACAGAAGGGATTCACAATCATTTGGGATGATGAAAGTGAACCCGAGATGGGTGATGAGAACGAGTACGAGCCAAATGGCAAAGGCAATGTTGTTGCTTTTGTTGCTTCTGCTCGAGAAAGTAACTCGGGTGAAGAAGAAGGTGACTCTGATGAAGAAGAGGCGAATGAGGTTAGTAAGTCTGAGGATAATGCAACTCTCCAACAAGCTTATGACAAGTTTCATAATGAGAGTGCCAAACTGGTTAAAAAAATTAAATTGTGTGAAAAAAAGAATGAAAGTGTCAAGCAAGAGCTATCTGAAACTCAAGCTTTTGCTGTGAAATTAAAATCAGACTGAGAAATCTTGTGTAAAAACTTGCAAAGTATGAAAAATAAAGAAATAACTTGTCTGATTTGAGTCAAACTAGAAAATCCAGGATTAAAGTTCTTGAAAAAGAATTGCATGCTTGTGTTGAGTCAAAAACTGATCTTGAATTAAAATTGATTAAGTTTGAAAAAAAATTATTAAATACTTAATCTACTTTCAAGAAATTTAATGCAGGTACTAAGGCTTTGGATGACATGCTTGGAGTACAAAATGGTGTGATTGATAGGTGTGGACTGAGTTTTATTGGTGCTTCATCAAGCAAATCGATAAAAAAAAAAAAAAAAAAAGTTGGCTAGCCAACTCAAGCTACGTCTGCGCCAAAGTTTGTAAAAGCAGAAACAGCTAAAGCAATGAGCTCAAAAAGAACAGTTGTTGGTTTTTCAACACAAATCAATGGAAAATGGGAACATCAGACGGGTAAATCCACCATTTTACATGGTGAGGTAAGAATAGCTAAATTTAACCCAGTCTGTCATCGTTGTGGTATTGTTGGTCACATATGTCTAAATTGCATGAATTTGAAAATGAATAAAATTTGTCCCTATTTGTCATTATTGTGGGATAAAGGGACACATTAAACCTCCCTGCACTAGGTTGATTGAGCATAATAGGTTCAGTTTTAACATGCCACACCAACCTAGAAAAAAATAGATTTCTATTCCAAAACATGTCCCTTTGAAAACCAAGAAGATTTGAGTAAGGAAAAGCGACCTCGACAGCTTTTTAGCTAGTCGTAGTCCTTGGTTGTTTGAGTCTTGTCGTTTTTTTGGTATATTTGTTTGAGTCTTTTTGAGTCTTTAAAATATAAATAAATAAATAAAAGGTAAAAAAATTTGTGGTGGACTTTTTAAAATTGTGAGTACCGTTTCTATGCATTAATTTTATATTTGGCTGAAGTCCCACAATTTAGGCTTTGAGATTAAATACCATATTGATTTTTGGATAATCTAGTTCATAGTGGTTTGGAACGTATTTAGAGACGAGAGTATTCTGTACACCACTTGAACGCTGATAGATGCAGGGATCCTCCGAACTTATGATCAAATTTATTTATGGATTTTTCTTGATTTTCAATTTTCTAATTTTTTTCACAAAATGACCTTCTCATTTTGTTTTTGTATATTTGGCTTGAGGATATGGTTACCTATGCGAACCTTGTCTTTTCGTTCATACTAGTATGAAAGCCACCAATGAAAGCATGAAAAGAAAAGATGAAAAGAAAAGAAAAAGGAAAAGAAAAAGAAAAAAGAAAAGAGAAAAAGAATGAAAAAAACTCTACAGTCTTTAGTCAATGGAGAGTTATTCTGTGAAGTGAATTGGGTCAAAATTAGTTTGACTTTGTAAATTTCTTGATTTCTGATAAATAAATATAACTCAGCTATATAGGTCTCATACAGGATTTGATCTTGGAGTCTAAAATCGTGTCAAGTCACAGACACACTGTTTCATATAGAATCTACTCTCACTTTGTTCCTACATATATGAATATAGGTTACTTTGAATACTGTGTGTGTTTTTTGTCAATTTGACTAGACAATGGTTTTAAACATGTAGGTGCATGATTTTTGTACTTATTGTTTAATCTTGTTCTTTACTCAAAAAGGGTTGTTTGTTTTTTTGGTTTTTTTTTTTTGTTATGTTTGTCATTTTGTGACAAGAATGGGGAGATATTAAGGAAGTGTGTTTATTTTTTTGTTGTTTGTGAGGGAGAGTTCATTTGAGGTAGAGTTTATTTTTTATTTTTTTTAGTAGTTAATGAATCAGAATTGGCTTAATTGGTTTTGTCACAGAATTGACAAATGGGGAGATTGTTAGGAATTTAAGCCTCCGATTTAATTCTTTTTGATTCATTTATATTTTGACAAATATGCGACAACATTTTTACCTTATTATATTTTATTCGTTGATATTTTGACATTTATTATGTTGGAGTTATTGTTTAATTTTGCAGCGCAGCGGAAAAAAAAAAAGCAAAAAACATCAAAAAGTTATCTGCGGTGTCAGATCGCTCGACAAACCGCTCAAGCGGTCCATCGAGCGGTCAATTCAACCTCTCTGTATCTCAGGCTCTACAACAAAATGCTACAACACTGACTTGACCGATCGAGCAGTCAAAAGACCGATTGAACAATCTATGGCGTGAACTAACTTAAAATTGCTGTTAGGGTTTGTGATTTGGAAGGCAGCTATAAATAGAACAGCTAGGGTTTCATTATGGGAGCCTCCTTATTATATCACAAAACCCTAGCCACCAAGAAGCTTCTCAAGCTGGTTACTCTCAAGTCAGTCAACAACTCACTTGATGATCAGTTAACTTCCGCGCAGTCAAGTCAATCATCAAATAATCAAACCTTCAACGTTCTTACGAGTTCGTAGAGTCTCTTGAGTGGATTCTCAAGGGTTTGAAGTCTGGTGGAGGATTCCGCCAGCAATTGAAGTCCGGTGGTAGATTCCAGTGGCAATCAAGCACGGAGTTGGTGTACATGGATTCGACAAGAATAAGCTTCCTATCATAGGTTGTGGGTTCAACGTTGAAGTTGTAAGATTTCTTAGAACTAACATTTATTATAGTGTTTGATTCTCCTAAACCGAGAGTGGTCTCGTGGTTTTTATCCGTTTTGGGATTTTTCACGTAAAAATAGTCGTCTTTTGTGTGGTTGTTCATTTTGTTGGCTTGTGTGCTTAATTGTTAAATTATTTGCGGCGTTTGACTTTTTTGATTAAATCAATTAGTGCAAATCAGTTTACAAACGAGGTTTTTCAGATATATTATTTGATTGGCATTAAATGATGAGCCCAAAAAAAGGCCATAGTCTAAAAGCCAAAGATGTCAATGTAAAGGGGAATACTAAAATTAGATTAGGACAAAGCCATCTAACCACTTGTCAGATGCAAGGCATATAAATGCAGACTATATTTTAAAGTTACATAAGCACCGCATAGGATGGATATTAATTGCTTACAATTTAGAGCAATCATCATCCTGTAGAGCATATTATTATGCAATTGCATCTATCACATTCACCATAACATGACAGAAAAAGGTAACATCTCTTTGGTTGAGGCCCAAGGGATGTTTTACAAGTCACTCGTCAACACAAAGACCAACTTCTGACTTTGTCGTCTTCTTCTTTTATTTATTTATTTTTTTTTTTTG
>JAOTRH010006084.1:0-23718 GCA_034768845.1 Heliamphora exappendiculata
GTCTCACGGAGGTCACAGCCTGCCAGGACCTCCGTGAGACGCCCAGGACACCGCGCCTCGGACGGCCACCTCCGACGGCACAACCCCCCGCGGAGTCAGCCATCCAGCCGTGGGACCGGCGCCTGCCTCCTCCTGCCGCGACGGGGTATCCGGGGGGTGGGCCCCCGTCGCGGCGGGGAGGCGTCAGGAAGGCCAGATGAGGCGGACTTCCTCGGAGAGGAAGGCGCTCGAGGCGTCGAGGTCGGCGAAGCCCGCGAGCGAGCTCAGGTAGCTCTCGCCGCCGGCGGTCCAGTCGGCCTCGAAGGTCTCGCGGTCCGGCCACCAGATCTCGGCGAAGCCGTCGGCGGGCGGCTCGCCTTCGGCGTAGCTCTCCTCGCGGGCCTCGGTGCGGACGAGTCGCAGGGCGCCCGGGAAGGCCGCCGCGAAGTCGTCGTCGGTCGCCTCCCAGGCGGCGTCGAAGTCCTCGCGGGAGGTACCGGCGGCGCGACGCAGGAGGATCTGCGCCTTCACCACCTCGTCGTCCTTGCCGATCTCCTTCCCGTTGCGGACCACGTGCTCGTCGGTGAAGACGAAGGCGAGCCGGTCGACGTCGATGAAGTTCGGCTCGTCCGGGTTCACCTGCTCGGCGTAGACCGGGTTCTCGCCCATCGCCGCCGCCGTCTCGACGTCGGTGAACCACACCTCCGCGATCCCCTCGTACTCGGCCTCCGGCAGGCCGGAGACCCCCGGCCGGATCCGGTGGCACTGGACGTAGGCCTGCAGAGTGTCGATCCCGCAGGCCATCTCGCCGTGCGGCGAGATCCAGTGCGAGTGGAACTCCTCCCGGGTGATGTCGGGACGCTGGGGGATGAGGGCGAATACTTTGACCATCGCCATCGCCTCCTAGAGCCCGCCGAGGAAGGACAGCAGCTCGGACTCGAACTTCGCCTGCTCCTCGATGAACGGCGCATGGCCGGAGTCGGCGAACTCGACCAGGCGGCCGTTCGGCAGCATCTCCGCCGCCTTGGTCGAGGTGCGTGGGTCGACGATCACGTCGCCCTCGCCGACGCAGACCAGGGCCGGGGTCTCGATCGTCGGCAGCAGCTCCCGGTGATCGACGTCGCCGAGCGAGACGAGCGCCGAGTCGGCGTTCTGGCTGGTTTCCATGAAGATGTTCCACATCCAGCCGATGACCTGCGGGCCCGGATCGTTCTTGCAGACACCCGAGGAGATCGCGAAGAGGGTGTCGGCGCGGGCGGTGGCGAGGCCGACTTTCGATTCCTCCAGCGCCTCCGTGGTGCCGCCGATGTCCCAGCCGTCGCCCTGCAGGTAGCGCGGCGAGGGCGTCCCGACGAGGACCATGCCTGCGACCTTGTCGGCGAGCTGGGCGACCGCTTCGACCGTGACCGCGGCGCCCAGCGACCAGCCGACGATCACCGCGTCCTCGAGACCGCGGTCGGCGACCAGGGCGACGACGTCGGCGGCGATCGAGGAGATCGAGACGTCGTCGAAGTCCTTGTCGGAGTGCCCGCAGCCGCGGTGGTCGAGCGCGACGACACGGTGGCCCGCCTCGCGCAGCGCCGCCAGGTTGTAGTCCCAGACCCGGCAGCTCATGCCCCAGCCGTGCACCAGCACGACCGGCCGTCCGCTCCCGGCGTAGTCCTCGTAGTAGATCGACTTGTCACCCTCGACCGCAAGCTTTCCCATCGAACCTCTCCTCTCGGTTTACGGCTTTTCAAGTTCCTGGGTCGCGGCGACCGCGGCCCGTCCATCGTGCTGCGCGGCGACCTCCGGCGGGACCAACATCGGCATCTCGCGGAAGCGCGGCATGACCTCCTCGGCGAAGAGCTTCATCGAGTCGCGGACCTTGGCGTCCTCGAGGCCGCCGATCCGGAACCAGCAGCTGATGTGGTGCTGGCCGATGTCCCGGTAGACCTCCTCGATCCGCCGGATCGCGTCCTGCGGGGTGCCGAGCACGAGCACGCCGAGCTCCTGCAGCCGCTCCACCGGGAAGCCGCCCGCCTCGCTGTAGGCCTTCGCCATCTCCGCGTAGGCCTCGTAGGTGGCGGGGACCTCGCCGCCCTGGGGGACCAGCGACATCACCTTGTCGAAGTACCAGCCGAAGGCGTCGCGGGTGCGCTCCTTGGCTTCCTCGGCGGTCCGCGCGACGTGGATCTGCCAGTTCAACGGGAAGTTCAGCGAGTAGGGATCGCGTCCCCGTTCGACCAGCCGCTTCTTCGCCTCGAGCGTGAACGACTTCAGCGTCGGCAGGTCCATCAGGGTCGGCGTGACCAGCAGGTTGAACCCCTTTTCGGCCACCAGGTCGAAGGTGTCTGGGCTGATCGCCGCGACGTAGACCGGCGGGTGCGGGCTCTGGATCGGCCGCGGGTGGAGCTCGGCGTCCTCGATCTGGAAGTGGCGCCCGTGGTAGGTGAAGCGGTCCTCGGTCCAGAGGCCGAGGATGATGTCGAGCGACTCTTCGAAGAGGCCGCGGCTCTCGCTCTGCACCGCCTCCATCCCCAGCATCGAGAACTCGCGCGGCTGGTAGCCGCGCCCGACGCCGAAGTCGAGCCGCCCGCCGGAGATCACGTCGACCATCGCGTAGTCCTCGGCGATCCGCACCGGGTTGTCGAACGGGAGGATCGAGACGGCCATCCCGATCCGCATGTACTTCGTCCGCTCGGCGATCGCCGCCGCCATCACCTGTGGCGACGGCATGCTGCCGTAGCTCGACCCGTGGTGCTCGGCGAGCCAGACCGTGTCGAAGCCGAGGTACTCGGCGTACTCGATCTGGTCGAGCATCTCGTCGTAGGCGCGCTTGAAGTCGCCGTCCGGCGACTCGGCCACGAAGAAGACGCCGAACTTCATCCGCCGACGGTGCTTCCCTCGCGCAGCGCGGCCTCGACCTTGGGGGCGACCTCGCGCATGAAGAACTCGACCCGCCGCGAGCCGCTCTCGACGCTCTCGCCGGGCAGCTGGGCCCAGAAGAAGACGTCGTCGATCTGCGGCCGCTCGCGCAGCAGCTTGGTCAGTTCGGCGACCGCGGTCGGTCCGTCCCAGAGGGTGTAGCCGCCGCCGGCGACGATCGCGTCGGCGTCGGGGAAGCGCGGCACCTGGTCGGGCGGGCCGAACGCTCCCCAGGAGATGTATTCGTTCAGCTGGTAGAGCGCGTGCCGGCCGATCTCGGCCCACATCGCCTCCGGGTCCTCGGCGATGATCGCCCACTGGCCGGCGTGGATGTGCCCCTCGGCGGGGTTCTTGCCGTGGCGCTCGAGCGCGTCGAGGTACATCTGCTGGTGGTCGTTCTGGGTCGAGAGGAAGCCGTCGGCGAGCCGTGCGACGCGGTCGATCGAAGGCTCGTTCATGCCGCCGATGAGAAGCTTCGGCGGGGTCGGCGCGACCGGCGCGACCGTCACGTCGGGGTACTTGAACCGCTTGCCGGAGAACTCCAGCGAGCGACCCTCCCAGGCGCGGCGCAGGATCTCCGCCCCCTCCTCGATCAGCGACGGGCGGTTCTTCAGGCTGCGGCCGAAGGCCTCGAACTCGTCGGGCCGGTAGCCGATCCCGACGCCGAGGTCGAAGCGACCGCGGGTGAGGATGGAGAGCGTCGCCGAGTCCTCGGCGAGCCGCACCGGGTCGTGCAGCGGCAGCAGCATCAACGACATCGCGATCCGCATCTCGGTCGTCCGGGCGCCGATCGCGGCCGAGATGACCAGCGGCGAGGGCGTGTAGCCGTCGTCGATGAAGTGGTGCTCGGTCAGCCACACCGACCGGTAGCCGAGCTCCTCGGCCCAGACGATCTGGTCGACGCTCTCGGCGTAGAAGTCCTCCCACGGCTTGCGCCACTGGGCGGGGTTGCGGAAGTCGTACCAGAGCCCCCAACGGGGCACGCGCGGCTCGCTCACTGCTCCTCCTCTCCGCCCGGTCCCACCGAGCGGTCTCGTCCTCTCCGGTGCAACGTATCCGCGCGCGCGGGAGAGCGGGAAAGGGGGTTTGGCGACTTCTACAAGGGGGGGGTTCGGGCGGGGGCGGCAGTCCTAGATGGTCCTGGGCGTCTCATCGCGGTCCTGGCTGGCTGTGACCGCGATGAGACGCCCAGGACGGAGGGAGTGCGGATTACGCCGAGGGTTCGTGCGTGATCCGCCACGTCCGTGCGTGATTCGCGACACCCGGCCGGGGGAGGTCACGAAGACGGGTGAGAGATGTCAGGAACCCCACGCTTCCCCATGACTTCCTCCCCTTTCCGTGGACTTCCGTGACGGTTCCGTCGCGCCTCCCTGGGCCCGGGAACGCGCGGTCGACTTTGACCCCCCTATAGGGGCCCCAAAGTCGACCGCGCCGAAGTGCGTGTTGTCCAACACGCACCGAAGCGTGGACTTCCCACGCTCTCCGTCACGACTTGCGAGTCTCGTGACGGATACGTCCCTCATGCGTGCGCCCCGCGTGACCCGGACGCGACGATCCTTCGTCCACTCCACGAGGCCCGGCCGTCCCGGCCACGGCCACAGCCTGCCAGGGCCGTGGCCGGGACGGCCGGGTCGCCGCCAGCCCTTGCGTCCCTTTGCCCGACCCGCCGCCTACGACTGACTCCGCGTCGGACTCACGACCTCGATCTCGCCGGCGGCGTAGAGGTCGCGGAGGGTGCGTTTGTCGGCCTTGCCGACGCTCGTCTTGGGGATCTCGTCGAGGGCGGCCCAGCGCTCGGGGATCCACCAGCGGGCCACCTGGGTGCCGAGGTGCTCGGCGAGGCTCGCCGGGTCGAGGGAGCTGCCGTCGCGGAGGACGATGCAGGCGAGCGGGCGCTCCTCCCAGCGCTCGTCGGCGACGCCGATGACCGCCACCTCGAGCACGTCGGGGTGGGAGGCGAGGCCGTCCTCGAGATCGAGGGAGGAGATCCACTCGCCGCCCGACTTGATCACGTCCTTGGCGCGGTCGGTGAGCTGGACGAAGCGCTCGGGGTCGCCGTAGCCGACGTCGCCGGTCCGCAGCCAGCCGTCGTCGAACTTCTCCGGCGTGTCGATCGCGTAGTAGGAGGTCGTCACCCACGGGCCGCGCACCTCGATCTCGCCGACCGAGGCGCCGTCCCAGGGCAGCTCGTTTCCCTCGTCGTCGACGATCCGCAGTTCGATCCCCGCCGACGATGGCCGGCCGCTCTTCGAGCGCCAGTAGGTGTCCTCCTCCGCCGGCGCGTGCTTGGGCGGATGGGAGAGCGCGCAGAGCGGGCTGGTCTCGGTCATGCCCCAGCCCTGCAGCATCGGGACGCCGCGCTCGCGCATCGCGTCGATCAGCGCGCCGGTGACGGCCGAGCCGCCGCAGACGGCGACGCGGAGGCTGGAGAGATCGACAGGCTCGGGGTCCTCGTGGTTCAGCAGGTCGTTGAAGAGGGTCGGGACGCCGGCGGTGAAGGTCGGCCGGCGCTCGCGGAACATCCGCGCCAGCGAGGCGGCGTCGAGCGTCGACTGGGGCATGACGAAGTCGGCGCCCGACATCCAGCCCGAGTAGGGGAGCCCCCAGGCGTTGGAGTGGAACATCGGCACCATCAACATGATCGTGTCGTCCTGGCCGATGCCGAAGGCGTTGGTCGCGCACTGGGCGAGCGAGTGGACGAAGGTCGAGCGGTGGCCGTAGGCGACACCGCGCGGGTCGCCGGTGGTGCCGCTGGTGTAACAGATGGATGCCGCCGCGGCCTCGTCGAGCTCGGGCCAGTCGGGCTCCGTGCCCGGCGCCGCCAACGCTTCCTCGAAGGGCATCGCCCGCTCGCCGAGCGCCGCGCCATCGCCGCCGACCACCAGAAAGCGCTCCACCGTTCGGAGCTTGTCGGCGATCGGCGCTAGGAGATCGACGAGCGAGTCGTCGACGACCATCACCCGGTCCTCGGCGTGGTTGACGACGAAGGCGACCTGGTCGGGGAAGAGCCTCAGGTTGACCGTGTGGAGGACCGCGCCCATGCAGGGGACGCCGAAGTAGGCGGCCAGGTGGTCGCCGTGGTTCCAGCAGAAGGTGCCGACCCGGTCGCCGTCGCCGATCCCCATCGCCTGCAGTCCGGCCGCGAGCCGGTCAGCCCGCTCGGCGATCTCGGCGTAGGTCTGGGTCGTCGAGGTGCCGTCGGCCGCGTAGGTGATCACGAGGCTGCGGTGGTGGACCGTCCTGCCGTGGTCGTAGATCAACCTCGTCGACAGCGGCATCGCCGACATCGTGCTCTTCATCCGCGTCTCTTCCTTTCGCTGTCGTGGACCACGGGTCGGCCCACCCCCGAACGAAAGTAGCGCGAGCCGCCCGCGCCGTCCCAACTTCACCGCCGCCTCGACGGCCGGGGCTTGGAGAACTCGACAAGCCCGCGACGAGTTCTTGGGGCCCGGAGATTTGGCACGTCCTAGTTTCGCTTTGTCAGCGCCGGGAGGGAACCCGGTGGGCCACTTTTGAGAGGAGAATCAATGCAGTACGAGATGACCCGCCGGCGCGGGCCACGGCGCCGGGTTGCCTTCATCATCGTCCTTGCGCTCGTGCTGGCTGTCTGCAGCGTGGTGCTCGCGGCGTGCGGAGGCGGCAGCAGCAGCTCGTCGAGTTCGTCCGAACCGTCGAGCGAAGCGAACTCCAGCGAAACCGAACCCGCGGCGACGGAAGAAGGCGAAGAAGGCGGAAGCGAAAGCGAAGCCTCCGGCGAACCGATCGTCATCGGCGGGCTCGAAGGCGAAGTCACCGAAGGTGGCGCCGATTTCACCAAGGGGATGAAAATCGCCGTGACCGAGATCAACGCCGAAGGCGGCATCAACGGCCGACCGGTCGAACTGAAGGTCATCAAAACCGGTGGAAGCCCGCAGGGTTCCGCCGACGCCTACGCGCAGGCAGCCGCCGACGAAAAGGTCATCGGCGTCTTCCTCGGGGCCAGCGGAGCATTGACGCTCCGGAGCGCGTCCGAACGGGCGAAGCTTCCCCTGATCGGTGCCGACGGCAACGACGGCATGGACTTCCCGGTGACGAAGTACATCTTCCAGAACGCGGCCGGCGGCGAATACGGCACGTCCGCCCTCGTCTACATGGACGAACACGGCCAGGAATACGCGAAAGCGTTCAACCGCAAATTCACCGGCAACAGCCTGAAGGGCAAGAAACTCGCGATCTTCTACACCGAAGCGGACTGGGGCCAGATGGTTCCGATCGCGATGAAGGAAGGCTGCGAACAGCTCGGCTGCGAAATCGTCGATGAAGAGGAAGGCGGAGTCGCCGACTCGGTCGAAGCACTTACCCCGCAGCTGACCAAGATGAAGGAAAGCGGCGCGGAAATGTACTTCATCGAAGGCGTCAACCCGAACGTCTTCAAGGCCGCCGAACAGCTCGGTATGAACAACCTGCCGATCATGTCGGACCAGAACCTCACCGTGCCGGCGCTGGCCGAAGCGAATGGAAAGAGCGGTGAAGGAATCGTCTTCGGCGGACACAAGTGCCGGATCTTCGAAGAACTCGAAGAACTGGACAAGTCCCCGGATCCGACGGTCGAATGGTGCAAAACGTACCGCGCCAGCTTCGAAAAAGAATTCCCTGGCGAACCGTACGCGCAGTACTCGATCTACGGACACGACGCGGTCGAAACCTACAAATGGGCGATCGAACACCTCGAAGAAGAGGGCAAGGAAGTCAACCGGGAAGCGGTCGCCGAAGCGATGCAGGAAATGGACGGCAGCCTGCGGACCAGCCACGGGCTCGTCAAAACCAGCCCGGAAAGCCATCGCCTGACCGGTACCTGGGAAGAAGCCTACGTCGTGTTGGACTACACGATCGGCAAAGGTGGTGAAGCCGAATACCACCTGGCTCCCGGCGCCGACCCCGAAGGTTCAAAAGCGATCGGTAAACACGCATCGCTCGAGTCATCGCTCGAATAGTCAGTCAGTAGGTATGTGAGCAGTAGGTACCAGAACGATCACCCGGGGGAGCGTCAGCTTCCCCGGGTGACCTTGTTTCCCGAGGAGAACTTCATGAACACGAACCTTGCAACATCGTCGGAGGCCCGTCTCGGGGAGCTCGAGGACAGGCTGGCGATCACCGATGTGCTCTACCAGTACGCGACGGCGCTGGACACCCGTGACTGGGATCTGCTGCGTTCCTGCTTCACGGCCGACGGCGTCGCCGACTTTCTCGAGTTCGGCGGCGTGAACGAGGGTCGCGACGCGATCGTGAACCTCTGCGGCGGCGTGCTCTCCGGGCTCGACGCGAGCCAGCACCTGGTCGGCAACCCGCGCGTCTCCGTCGACGGCGACAGCGCGACCGCGTCCTGTTACTTCCAGGCCCAACACTTCCTCGCCAGCCCGGCGGGCGGCAACACCTATCTGGTCGGCGGCACCTACGTCGACCGCCTGCGCCGCACCGACGAGGGCTGGCAGATCGAGCACCGCACCCTTCACTGCAGCTGGCAGGACGGCAACGCGGGCGTCTTCACCGAGGCCGCGGCACGGCTTGCCGCCGACGAGGAGGGCGCGGGTCGATGAGCGCCTACACGCAGTACGTGCTGTCGGGCCTCTCGCTCGGCTGCATCTACGCCCTGGTCGCGTTGGGGATCGTCCTGATCGTCAACGTCACCGGCGTCTACAACTTCGCGGTCGGCAACTACGTGATGTTCGGCGGGCTGATCATGTACGGCACCGCCGGCGTGGGCGGCTGGAGCGCGCCCTTGGCGATCCTCGCGACGGTCGCCGTGGTCGCCGGCATCGCCCTCCTGCAGGAGCGATTGACGATCGCGCCGGTGCGCGGCAAAGTCGGGCCGCTCGGTCTGATGATCACGACGATCGGGGTCGGCTCGGTGCTGCAGGGCGCGGCGCTGGCGATCTGGGGGGAATACACGAAAGGCGTCCCGCCCTTCACCTCGGGCTCCTTCGTCCTCCTCGGCGCCCACCTCGGCTACCAGACCCTCTACATCTGGGGCGCCACCGTGATCTGCCTCGTCGCGATCGTCTTCCTCTTCCGCTTCACCGACCTCGGCCGGGCGATGCGCGCGAGCGCGATCAACCCGGTCGCCGCCCGCCTGCACGGCATCCGCATCGGCAACACCTCGATGACGGCCTTCGTCCTCGCCGGCGCCCTCGCGGGCGTGATCGCCGCGGTCACCGTGCAGGTCACCTCGGCCAGTTGGAGCTCCGGCCTCGAAGTCACCCTGGTCGCCTTCATCGCCGCCGCTCTCGCGGGCTTCACCAGCCCGGGGCGCGCGGTCCTCTTCGGCCTCGCGCTGGGCGTGCTGCAGTCGTTGGCGGCGGGCAAGATCTCCTCCGAATATCGGATGGCGATCGTCTACGGCACCCTGATCGTCTTCCTCATCGGTCGTGACCTGATCGGCCGCGACGGCGTCCTCCAGCGGATGTCGAAGCTCTCCCGCGTCAAAGCGGAAACCGACGAGCAGGTCGTCGCCCTGCAGCAACGGATCCGTGAGCGCACGGCGGCCTTCGTCGAACGCATGGAGGGCGTCGCGCCGCGCCCGCGGGGCATCTTCGACGGGGTCGGCATCCGCTCGCTGCTGCCGATCGGGCTGCTCTTCCTCGCCTTCTTCGTCCCCGCTTTCTCGAGCGACGCCGGCTTCCAGTCGGCGGCGACGTACGTCGTCCTCGGCGCGGTCGGCGCGACCGGCCTGGGGCTGATCCTCGGCCTCGCCGGCCAGCTCAGCCTCGGCCACGCGGTGTTCTTCATCATCGGCGGCTACGGGGTCGCGATCCTCACCGTGGAAAGCGGCTGGGGGCTCCTACCCGCGACGCTCGTGGCGGTCGCCGGCTCGATCGTCGTCGCCTACCTGATCGGCCGCCTGACCGTGCGGCTGTCGGGCTTCAACCTCGCCCTGGCGACGCTGGCGATCCAGCTGATCGCGATCGTCGTCGCCGCGCAGCGGTACCCGCAGGGCATCACCGGCCTGCCGATCCTGAACCTGTTCGGCACCGAATTCATCGACGCCAAGCAGTTCTTCTACCTCGGCATGGGGCTCCTCTGCATCTGCCTCCTGGTCGCCCGCAACATCTGGGTGTCCCAGACGGGGCTCGCCCTACGGGCGGTGGGACGGGACGAGGAGGCGGCCGAGAGCCTCGGCCTCGACGTCTCCAAGATGAAGGTCCGGATCCTCATGCTCGGCGCCACGATGGCGGCCCTGGCCGGGGTCCTCTGGGCGGTCTACGGCAACCTCGTCACCCAGTCGACCTGGGACGTCACCTTCACGATCACCCTGCTCACCTACGTGATCGTCGGCGGCGTGTCCTCGCCGTTCGGCGCCGCGGCGGGTGCCGCCGTGGTCGGCGGGATGCAGTACGCGGCGCAGGAATCCTTCACCGCCTCCGCCGGCGTCTCGACCCAGCAGTACACGATCATCATCAGCGGCGTCTTCCTGATCCTCTTCGTCCTCCTCTTCCGCGACGGGCTGACGGCGATCCCGAGCTACTTCGAAAAAGCGATCGCCGCCGGCCGCAACCGAGGCGGGCCGGAACCCGCGCTCGCGGCCGCCGCGGCCGGAGGTGGGGCGGCGGATGCCGGCTCCGCCGACGTCGCCAACGCCGGCGCCCTGACCGAGGCGCCCGCCCTGGCGAACGGCAACGGCAACGGGGGTGGCGGCCACGGCCACCTGAGCCTGGTGCAGGTGCAGGAGCTGACCAAGCGCTTCGGCAGCCTCCCCGCCGTCTCCGACGTCGATTTCAGCCTCGAGTCGGGTGAGATCACGGCGCTGATCGGCCCCAACGGGGCGGGCAAGTCGACCGTGATCAACATGCTCTCCGGGGCGATCGTGCCGTCGAACGGCAAGATCACGGTCATGGGTCGCCAGGTCGTCGGCCTACGGCCCTCCGACATCGGCCAGTCCGGCGTCGCCCGCACCTTCCAGACGCCGCGGCTCTTCGAAGGGCTGACGACGCTCGAGAACGTCATGCTGGCCCGCCAGCGCTTCCGCCGCTCCGGCCTCACCGGCGCCATCTTCCGCGGTCCGCGGTCCCGGCGCGAGGAAGCGGCGGCGGAGATGGAGGCGCGCGCCTGGCTCGACTTCGTCGGTCTCGGCGATGAGGCGGACACCCCGGCGATGGACCTGCCGGTCGGCAAGCAGCGCCTCGCCGAGCTCGCGCGAGCGCTGGCGACCGACCCCTGCGTCCTGCTCCTCGACGAGCCCGCGGCGGGTCTCGACGGAACCGAGACCAAAGCGCTGGCCGCGGTCGTCCAGACGATCCGCGACCTCGAGGTCGCGGTGCTGCTGGTCGAGCACGACATGGGCATGGTGATGTCGATCGCCGACAAGGTCTTCGTGCTCGAGGAGGGACAGAAGATCTCCGAAGGCACGCCAAGCACCGTCGGCTCCGACCCGACCGTGATCGAGGCATATCTGGGAACGACGGTGGAGGCATGAGCATGGAGAACGGAGCGACGAAAGCGTCGAACGCGCCTGGCGGGACGAAGACCGTGCTGGAGGTCGAGGGCATCTCCTCCGGCTACGGCGCCGTCACCGTCCTGCGCAACCTCTCGATCAAGGTCGAGGCCGGCGAGATCGTCGCCGTGCTCGGCACCAACGGGGCGGGCAAGTCGACGCTGCTGAAGACGATCGTCGGCCTCCTGCGGCCGACCGCGGGCACGATCACCTTCGACGGTGCCGACGTGACCAAGGTCGCGCCGGAGTCGATGGCGAGCCGCGGTGTCGTCCTCGTCCCTGAGGGCAGGCAGCTGTTCGGCGAGATGACCGTGCGGGAGAACCTGATCCTCGGCGCCTACACGCACCGGCGCGAACGCTCGCAGCGCGAGGAGGAAATCGAACGGGTCGTCGACCTGTTCCCGATCCTCGGCGAGAAGATGCGCCAGAAGGCCGCCGAGCTCTCCGGCGGCCAGCAGCAGATGGTCGCGATCGGCCGCGGGATGATGGCGAAACCTTCGCTGCTCATGCTCGACGAGCCCTCGCTCGGCCTCGCGCCGCTGGTCACGCGGGAAATGTTCGACACCTTCGAACGCCTCCGCGACACCGGGATCACGGTGATGATCGTCGAGCAGCAGGCGATGCTGACGCTGAAGATGTCGGACCGCGCCTACGTGATCGAGCGCGGCCAGATCATCGTCGAGGGCACCGCCGAAAAGCTGATCGACGAGGACCAGGTGCGCTCCGCCTACCTCGGCCTCGACGTCGCCGCCGCCGGGGCGAGCAACAACTCCGACCGGCCGGCCTAGGTATCGCGGCCGGCGGGACGGAAACGGTCGAACGCGCCGCGATGGAAGATCAGCGGGTCGCCGGGGTCGCCGAGGTCGAGCTCGACCACGGCGCCGAGGACGAGCCAGTGATCCCCCGCGACCTGCTCGCTCTCGATCCGACAGTCGATCCAGGCGACGGAGCCCTCCAGGATCGGTGCCCCGGAGGGCCCGGGGCGCCAGCGGAGGCCGGCGAACTTGTCGCCGCCGGAGATCGCGAAGCGGCGCGCCAGCTCGGCCTGGCTTTCGGCCAGGACGTTGACGCAGAAGCTCCCGGTCTCGCGGATGGCGGGCCAGCTGGTGGAGCTGAGCGCCGGGCTGACCGCGATCAGGGGCGGCTCCAGGGAGACCGACATGAAGGAGCCGACAGCAAGGCCCGAGGGGCCCTCGTCGGCATGGCCGGTGACGATGCTGACCCCGGTGGGGAGGTGTCCCATCACGTTGCGGAAGTGAGGGCTGTCGAAGCTGACCTCTGTCATCGCCACCACGAAACCAGGAATGCCGACAGGGCAGCGGAGTCGTGCCGCCGGCGACTGTGGGAGCCGACAAACGGGTCTGGCGATGATTCGCACAAGCGGGTATCCTCGACCTGGGGAGCAGGGCCACGCACCTGGCTTGGACCAGGGTGGAGGCGCCAGAAGAGGAGAGGTGACGAATGCCCGTCGACGAGCTCGTCGGACAGGACGACGTGACCCGCCAGGTGGCCGGGTTCCCCGAGGTTGTCGAGGCCTTCAACGAGATCTCCGGCGCGATCACCGAGCACGTCGCGCTCGACACGTTGCTGCACATCGTCGGCAAACGGATCTGCGAGCTGCTCGACGTGCGGCGCTGCTCGGTCTACCTGATGGACGAACGCACCGGCCTCTTCCGTGGCCAGGTCGGCCACGCCGACCGCAACATCGACGCGGCGATCAAGGGCCTCACCGCGGGGATCGAGGCCGACGGCTTCACCCGCGAGATCCTCACCACAAAGCGACCGGTGCTGATCGTCAACGCCCAGTCGGATCCGCGTCCGGTGCGCTCGACGATGCTCGAGTGGAACGTCCACTCGATGCTCGGCGTGCCGATGGTCCGTAAAGGCAAGGTCGTCGGGCTCCTCTTCCTCGACAACGAAGAAGAACCGCATAGCTACTCCGACGAGGAGCAGTCCCTCTGCGGGACGTTCGCCAACCTCGCCGCGATCGCCATCTCCCACGCGCAGCTGACCTCGGAGCTACGCACCTCGCTGCAGACCGTCGAGCGTCAGAACAAGCTGCTGCGGACCGCGGCGGCGATCGAGGAACGGCTGGCGACCCTGGTCCTCAAAGGCGCCAACCTGCACGAGATCACCGAGGCGGTCGCCGAACTGACCGGCAAGCCGACGATGGTCGTCGACGCCGGCATGCGCCCACTCGCCACCGCCGGCAACGACGACGACGGCGGCGCGACCCTGGACCGGGTCCTCACGAGGATGCGCCACGACGCGGACCTGGTCGGGGCGATCACCAAGATCCAGGGACGCAACCCGGCGGTGATCGACTCGGCCGGCCGCGACAAGCTGTCGAAGCGGATGATGGCGGCGCCGATCATGGTCGGCAACGACGCCTGGGGCTACCTCGTCGTGATCGAGCAGGGCGGCTGGTTCAACGCCCACGACCGGATCGTCACCCGCCGCGCGGGCACGATCATCGCGCTCGAGATGAGTGCCGAGCGGCGCGCCGCCGACGCCGAGATGCGCGCGCAGGAGACGCTCGCCCGCGACCTCATCGTCGGCACCGACGACCCGCCCTCGCTGATGCGCCGTGCCCACTTCCACGGACTCCACCTGAGCGCGCCGCACGTGGTGATGCTGTTCGCGACCGGGGGACGGCAGAAACCGCTGAACTCGAACCGGGTGTTCAAGGCCCTGCGCGAGGCCGACGGCGAGCACAACCCGCTGGTGGTCGGGGTCGAGGACGGGGTCGCGGCGGTGATCGAACTGAGCGGCCAGGCGGGCGAGTCCGACCTGATCGAGGAGGCGAAGAAGATCGCCGCCGACGCGCTCGTGGCGCTCGCCGCCAAAGGCGTCGCCTCGGTCGCGATCTCGGGGATCTGCAGCGAGACCTCGCAGTACCCGGCGTCGTTCCGCGAGGCCCAGCAGGTGTCGCGTTGCATCTCGGTCTTCTGCCCGCCGGATTCCTACCGGGTGCTCTCCAGCGCCGACATCGGCGCGGCCCGGCTGCTCCTCTCGGGGACCAGCAAGGAGGACGCCGAGCGCTTCGCCCGCGACACCTTGGGCGACCTGCTCGAGCCGGGGATGGAGGACCTGCTGGCGACCGTGCAGATGTTCTTCGCCGCCTCCCGCAGCGTCCGTCGCTCGGCCGAACTGCTCGACGTGCACGAGAACACGATCCGCTATCGGCTCGGCCGGATCCGCGAGGTGACCCGCCTCGACGTCGCCGGTGACGCCGACGACCAGCTGACCCTGCAGCTCGGCCTGCTGATCCTCCGCCTGGTCGGGCGGATCGGCGACGAGGGCGTGATCGGGGCTCAGGCGGCGGCGCCGGAGGAGAACAGCGCCGAGATCCGCTCCTCCGAGTAGCCGGCCTCGGCGAGCAGGGCGCGGGTGTCGGCGCCGAGCTTCGGCGCCGGCGTCCGCACCCCGACCGGGTGGTTGCGCATCTTCACCGGCGAGCCGATCTGGCGGACCGTCCCGACTTCGGGGTGCTCCTGCTCGACGACCATGCCGCGGGCGACGGTCTGCGGGTCGGAGGCGGCCTCGGCGAAGTCGTTGACCGGGCCGACGCAGGCCTCGTCCTGGAGCAGCTCCACCCACTCGTCGCGGGTGCGGGTCGCGAAGACCTCGCGCCAGGTCCCGATCGCCTCGGGGTCGACCCGGGTGGGGAGGAGGTCGGGGCGCTCGACCCGCTCGCAGAGCGCCGCCCAGAACTGCTCCTCGATCGCGCCGACGGTGATGTGCTTGCCGTCGGCGCAGCGGTAGACGCCGTAGCAGGGGTAGCGCCCGTTCAGGATCATCCCCTCGCGCCCCGGGTCGACCCCGGATGCGAAGTAGTCCTCGAGGTGGACGGTGAGCCAGGCGAAGGCCCCGTCGGTCATCGAGATGTCGATGTGGTCGCCCTCGCCGGTCTCGCGGGCCCGGTAGAGCGCGGCGAGGATGCCGACCGCGCTGAAGAGGCCGCCGGTCCCCAGGTCGGCGACCTGGACCCCGGGCACCGTCGGCAGCCCGTCGGCGGGGCCGGTGATGTTGAGGATCCCGGCGCGGCCGACGTAGTTGATGTCGTGGCCGGGGCTGAGGCGCAGCGGGCCGTCCTGGCCGTGGCCGCTGATCGAGCAGTAGACGATCGCCGGGTTGACCTCGCGGACCGCGTCGTAGCCGACCCCGAGCCGGTCGACGACGCCGGGACGGAAGCTCTCCACCGCGACCTGGGCCGATTTCGCGAGGTCGAGCAGCGCCGCAACCCCGTCGGCGTTCTTCAGGTCCAGCGAGACCGAGCGCTTGTTGCGGTCGATGACCCAGCTGGCCGCCGACTCGGCGCCGAACTTGGGATCGCCCCAGCGCATGTAGTCGCCGGGGCCCGGCTGCTCGATCTTCACCACGTCGGCGCCGAGGTCGCCGAGCGCGGCGGTGCAGAAGCCACCGGGGAGGAGGCGGCTCAGGTCGAGCACGCGGACCCCGGCGAGCGGCCCCTCGGTGCCGGTCACCTCAGCTGACCGAAGCCGTGTCGAGCAGGTGGGCGAATTTCGCCTGGGCGGCCGCGCGCCGGGTCGGGATGTGTTCCGTCGGCGTCTCCCGCGGCTCGTACTCGCGCAGGGTGCGGCGGGCGACGCCTTCCCGGTGGACCTCGTCGGGCCCGTCGTAGATCCGCGAGGCGCGGGCGTAGCGGTACATCTCCTCCAGCGGCAGGTCGCAGCTGAAGCCGAGCGAGCCGTGCACCTGGATCGCCCGGTCGAGCACGTTGTACATCACCTTCGGCCCGTGGTACTTGATCATCGCGATCTCGTTGCGGGCCTCTTTGGCGCCGACCTGGTCGAGCTTCCAGGCGGCGTGCAGGGTCATCATCCGCGTCGCCTCCATTTCGGCGCGCGAGTCGGCGACCCAGTTCTGGATCGTCTGCTTGTCGGCCAGGGTCGACCCGTGGACCGACTTCGAGACGGCCCGCTCGCAGAGCATGTCGAAGGCGCGCCTGGAGACCCCGAGCCAGCGCATCGCGTGGTGGATGCGGCCGGGGCCGAGGCGGGCCTGGGCGAGGGCGAAGGCGCCGCCGCGCTCGCCGAGCAGGTTCTCGGCCGGGACGCGGACCCCCTCGAAGGTGACTTCGGAGTGCGTGTGGATCGGGTTGCGCGCGTCGGGGTCGTTCATCACCCCGAGGTCGCGCACGGTGATCCCGGCGGAGTCGGAGGGGACGATGATCATCGACATCCGGCGGTGCCTCTCGGCCTCCGGGTCGGTCAGCGCCATGACGATGTGGAAGTCGGCTTTGTCGGCGTTGGAGATGAACCACTTGGTGCCGTCGATGACCCACTCGTCGCCGTCGAGGACCGCGGCGGTCCGCAGCTGGGTCGGATCGGAGCCGGTGCCCTCCTCGGTCATCGTGAAGGCGGAGAGCATCTCGCCCGCCAGCAGCGGCTCCATCCACTGCTTCTTCTGCTCCTCGTTGCCCGCGATCGCGATCAGCTCCGAGTTGCCCGAGTCGGGCGCCTGGTTGCCGAACACGGGCGGCGCGTAATCGGTCGCGCCGAGGATCTCGTGCATCAGGGCGAGGTGGACCTGGCCGAGGCCCTGGCCGCCGAGCTCCGGCTCCAGATGGGCGGCCCAGAGGCCGTTCTCCTTGACCCGCTCCTGCAACGGCGCGATCGCCTTGCGGTAGGTGACCCAGTCGAGGTCGAGCGTCTCCAGCGGCAGGATCTCCTCGCGCACGAGGTCCCGCATCCAGGCGAGCTTTGCCTCGAACTCGGGCTCGGTTGAGAAATCCCAGGCCATCGGCGATCACCTTAAGGCGCCCCGGCCCCGGCCCGCCGCGGGCCCCTTGGAGAGAACTCCAATCCCGGCGTCCGGGGCCCGCGGCGGGATGCGCCGGCTTGGGCAAGATGCGGCCATGGGAAGCGAAGGGAGACGGCCCGCGGCCGTCGCGCAATCCGGGGATCTCGGCGCCAGCGCGGCGCTCGAGGCGTGGCTGGTCGACGCCGGGATCCAGGGCCCCTACGACCTGCGCCCGCTGGCCGGCGGCAACTCCAACGAGACGATGCTGCTGACGGCGGGCGAAGAGCGGATGGTGATGCGCCGCCCGCCGCGGGCGACGATCGACTCCTCCGCCCACAACGTCGCCCGCGAGGAGCGGGTCCTCGCCGCGCTCGCCCCGACCGTCGTGCCGGTGCCGCGGCCGCGCGGGCTCTGCGTCGAGGAGGGCGTGCCGGAGGCACCGTTCCTGCTGATGGCGGAGGTCGACGGGGTCTCGCTCGGCGACGAGGTCCCGGTGGAGTGGGCGGCCGACCCCGGTGCCGCGGTCGGGACCGTGGGTCGCGAGACGGCCCTAGCCCTCGCCGACCTCCACTCGCTCGACTGGCGCAGCCTCGGGCTCGGGGACTTCGGCCGACCGGAAGCCTTCCTCGAGCGCCAGGTCCCCCGCTGGCGCCGCCAGCTCGAGGGCTACAGCCATCGGGAGCTGCCCGACTTCGAGCCGGTCGCCGAATGGCTCGAGGCCAACCGCCCGCCCGACTGCCCGCCGGGCATCCTCCACGGGGACTTCCACGTCGACAACTGCCTCTTCGCGATCGAGGAGCGGCCGCGGCTGGCGGCGATCATCGACTGGGAGATGTCGACGATCGGCGACCCGCTGCTCGACGTCGGCCTCTTCCTCGGCTTCTGGGGCAGCGAGCGGCCACTCCCGCTGGGGATGCCAACGGTCCAGGCTGTCAGCCGGGTCCACGACGCCCCGACCCGGGCCGCCCTGGCGACCCGCTACGAGCACCGCAGCGGCCGCTCGCTCGACCATCTGCCCTATTACATGGCGCTCGCCTTCTGGAAGCTGGCGGCGATCGTCGAGGGCGCCCACGCCCACTTCGTCGCCGGGCGCACCGACGCCCCCTACGGCGCCGCGCTCGAGCACGACGTCCCGGCGCTGCTGGCCGAGGCGCGCGCCTTCACCCGGCTCGGCTGACGGCGAACCTGGAAGTTCCACGAACGAGGTGCGGAGAAGGTCGTCCTTCGGGCGGTCATCTCCACGAGCCGGAGGAGTTTCCTCGAGGGATCTCCGGGAACCTCGGCAGAAGCCGTAAGAGGCCGTCAGCCACGCCGAGCGTGTCGCCATAGCTCTGTGAGATGGACGCCGAGAGGACCGGCAGCGTGTTCGCGAGGAGGATCTAGACGGTCGCCCCCGGCGCCATCGCGGCGGCGCCGGACTCGATCAGGGTGTCGATCCGCTCGTCGCTGTAGCCCAGCTCGGCCAGAATTTCGCGAGTTTGGGCACCGAGGGCCGGGGCCGGGCTACGAACTCCGACCGGGTGACTGCGCATTTGGATCGGCGTCCCGACCTGTCTGACGGTGCCGACGACCGGATGCTCTTGCTCGACTATCATCCCGCGGTCCTGCATCTGCGGTTCGCGCACCGCCTCGACGAAGTCATTGACCGGGCCGACGCAGGCGCCTTCCTCGAGCAACTCCACCCACTCGTCGCGGGGCCGGGTGCGGAAGACCTCGCGCCACTTCTCGATCGCGGTTTCGTCGAGCCGGGTGGGGAGGAGGTCGGGGCGCTCGACGACGGCGCAGAGCATCTCCCAGAACTGCTCCTCGATCGCGCCGACGGTGATGTGCCGCCCGTCGGCGCACTCGTAGACGTTGTAACAGGGGTAGCGCCCGTTGAGGTTCATCCGTTCGCGTCCGGGGATGTCGCCGGAGGCGAAGTGGTCCTCGAGGTGGACCGAGAGAAAGGCCATCGCGCCGTCGGTCATCGAGATGTCGATGTGGTCCCCTTCGCCGGTCTCGCGGGCGCCGTAGAGCGCGGCGAGGACACCGGCCGCGGCGAAGAGGCCGCCGCCGCCGAGGTCGGCGATCTGGACGCCCGGGATCGCCGGGACGCCGGCGGCCGGGCCGGTGATGCTGAGGATCCCCGCGCGCCCGATGTAGTTGATGTCGTGCCCGGGGCTGCGCCGCAGCGGGCCGCCCTGGCCATGGCCGGAGATCGAGCAATAGACGATCGCCGGGTTGACCGCCCGCACGTCGTCGTAGCCGACCCCGAGCCGGTCGACCACGCCCGGCCGGAAGCCCTCGACGACCACGTCGGCATCACGCGCCAAAGCCAGCAGCGTCGCGACCCCGTCGGGGTGTTTGAGGTTCAGCGAGACCGAGCGCTTGTTGCGGTCGATCGCCCAGCTAGCCGCCGACTCCGACCCGATCTTGGGATCGCCCCAGCGCATGTAGTCGCCGGTCTCCGGCTGCTCGATCTTGACCACGTCGGCACCGAGGTCGCCGAGCAGCGCAGTGCAGAACCCGCCCGGCAGCAACCGGCTGAGGTCGAGGACGCGGACGCCCGCGAGTGGTCCCCCTGCGGTTGATCGATCCCTGCTCATCGGCAGCGCAGACTATTCCAGGCCGGCGACGCCCAGGAGGTCGGCGGGCCTACGTCCTTGGAACTATTTCCAACTCCGCACCGGCCTCCTCAAGTAAAGTACCGACCGGTCATTTATAGTGCCCGGCAATCCTGGGACCACCGCCGCCGGGCGCGGCAGAGGGGAAGAGATGGCAGCGACTTCGCAGCTTCAAACTGCATATGGCTTCTGGCGTGGGCAGGTAGCGGCGGCACCCGATGCGCCCGCCGTGATCGCGAGCGGCGAGAGCTTCACCTACGCCGAGCTCGACGCCTCGATCAACCGGCTGGCCGCCGGCCTGACGGCGACCGGGGTCACGCCCGGAACGGTGGTCGCGGTGCTGCTGCCGACCGGGCTCGCCCTGCTGCGGCTGCAACTTGCGCTGGCCCAGCTCGGCGCGGTGAGCGTGCCGATGATCGCCGGATCAAGTCCCGCCGAGGCCGGCTACGTCCTCTCCCACTCGCGTGCGGAGCTGCTTCTGACCGACGACGCCGGCAGGTCGACCTTCGTCGCGAGCGGGGTCCCGACGCCGCGCCTCGGCGTCTTCGTCGACGGTGACGGCGCTGAGGACAGCCCGGGCGCCCGGCCGATGGCTGACCTCGTCGGCGCGGACGAGGGGCCGCCGACTGACCCGGGGATCGGGCCCGGCGCGCCGCTCGCGATCATGTACACGTCGGGCAGCACCGGCAAGCCGAAGGGGGTGGTGCAGCCGACCTCCTCGCTCGGCGTCACCGGCCGGGCGCTGGCGCGGGCGCTGAAGCTCGGCCCGGAGGACAACGTCCTCTGCACCTTGCCGCTCTTCCACACCGCCGCCACCCACATGGCCTTCGCCAGCGCCGTCGCCGCCGGTGGCCGCTTCACCCTCGCCGAGCGCTTCAGCCGCGAAGGCTTCTGGCGGCTGGCCCGCGAGACCGGCGCCACCGCCACCTACGTCTTCCCGGCCCAGATGGCGATCCTGATGACGGCGCCCGAGTCGCCGCAGGACCGCGAACATGACCTCCAGGTCTGTGTCTCCCACGTCCGCAACCAGCCCTTCTGCGATCGCTTCGGGGTCGAGGTCTGCACCGTCTGGGCGATGACCGAGAACTGCGGCATGGGCACGATCACCAGGCGCGGCGAGTGGGACGAGCAGGTCGGCGGCATCGGCCGGCCCTACCCCGAGGACGCGCGGGTTCGGATCCTCGACGAGGACGGCGAGGAGGTGGGGACCGGTGAGCGCGGTGAGATCTGGTTCAGCCACCCCAGCTCGATGACCGGGTACCACGACGACCCGGTCAATACGGCGCTCTCGATCCGCGACGGCTGGGTGCGCTCCGGCGACCTCGGCTCGCTCGACGCCAACGGCGTCCTCAGCTTCCACGGCCGGATCAAGAACATGATCAAGCGCTCCGGCGAGAACATCTCCGGCGAGGAGGTCGAGCTGACCCTGACCGCCCACCCCGAGGTGGTCGAGGCGGTCGCCTTCGCGGTCCCCGACCCGATCCGCACCGAGGAGGTCCACGCCGTCGTTCGGGTCGAACCGGGCCCGGCCCGGCCGAGCGCCGAGGAGCTGCGCGAATGGTGCGCGGAGCGACTCTCCGCCTGGAAGGTCCCGCGCTATCTGACGCTTGGCGACGACGCCTTCCCCTGTCTCGCCAACGGCAAGACCGACCGCACCCGCGTGCGGGCGGAGGCGGACCTCGCCGCCGCCTCCGACGGGTCGCCGGCCGCGGCGGGGAGGGCGCCGGCATGAAGCTCGGAGTGGCGATGGCGTTCGGCGAGACTCCGGTCCCGGGGATCGCCTCCTGGGCGGCGGCGGCCGAGGAGCGCGGGGCCGGGTCGGTCTGGCTCGGCGAGGCCTGGCGCGAGCTGTCGGTGCCGCTCTGCGCGACGGCGCTGGCGACCGATCGGTCACGGGTGGCCGCCGGCGTGATGCAGCTCTTCCCCGCCCACCCGGTGATCGCCGCGCTGCAGGCGGCGCAGCTGCAGGAGGTCTCCGGCGGGCGCTTCGCGCTCGGCCTCGGCCTCGGCGCCGGCTTCGTCGTCGAACGCTGGTTCGGCCTCCCCTACGAGCGTCCGCTGCGGCGCGCCCGCGAGTTCGTCGAGGTCGTCCGCGGCGTCCTCGCCAGCCGGCACGGGGAGCCGTTCAGCTACTCCGGCGAGATCTTCGACGTGCGCGGCTACCGGATGCGGTTCGGCGCCGACCTCCCCGACGTGCCGATCCTGCTCGCCGCGGTCGGCCCGCGGATGCTCGAACTGGCGGGGGAGGTCGCCGACGGCGTCGTCCTCGGCGCGGTCCACTCGCCCGACTACATAAGTGAGGTCCGTCGGCGCCTCGACGCCGGCGCCGAGCGGGCGGGCCGCGATCCGGCGGAGGTGAAGATCCACGCCTTCACCCTGGGCGCCGTCACCGGCTCCCCCGAGCAGGCGCGGGAGCTGGCCCGCAGCAGCATCGCCTACTCGATGCAGTACGCCCACTACCAGCGCCGGTGGCAGGAGGAGGGCCTCGGCGAAGTCGCCGAGGAGGTGGCGGCCTGCGTCCGCGCCCACGACCAGACCCGGGCGCTGGAGCTGGTCTCGGCGGAGGTGGTGGAGCGCTTCGCGATCGCCGGCACGGCGGCCGAATGCCGGGCCCAGCTCGAGCGCCGCGGCGAGGGGATCGACGAGACGGTCCTCACCCTGGTCCCCTTCCGCACCGACGAGGGCGAGGTGGCGGAGCGCCTGCTGGACGCCGTGGGTGCCCTCGCCGCGGCCGACTTCGGGTCGGCTGTTCCCTCGCGATAGCGTTTCAAGCTCGATGGCGCAGCGAACGAAACTCGAGCTCCCCCCTCGTCGCGGCCGTCCGCCGGGCGATCAAGGGCAAACCAGAGAGCGGGTCCTCGCCGTCGCCGCCCAGCTCTTCGCCGACAAGGGCTACCACGGCACCGGCGTCGCCGAGATCGGCGAGGCGGCCGGCCTGCAGCGCGGCGCGCTCTATTACCACATCGGGTCGAAGGAGGATCTGCTTCTCGACCTGCTGCGCAGCCACGTCGAAGAATCGCTCGAGGGCGAGGAACGGATCGTCGCGATGGAGGTCTCCCCGGCTGAGAAAATCCGCCTGCTGCTCCGCCACCACGTCAACACGGCGACCGCCCGGCGGGCGGAGTCGATGATCTACATGCGCGACGTCTCGGTCCTCTCCGGCGATCGCGCCGAGGAGCTGCAGAAGCTGCGCGAACGGGTCGAGCAGATCTGGGCCGAGGTGCTCGAGGAAGGCGTCGCCGATGGCACCTTCGGGCACTCCGACCCGGTCGTCGTCAATGGGATGCTGAGCTACGCCAACTTCGTCTTCACCTGGTTCAAGCCCGGCGGCCGGCTCAGCGCCGACGAGGTCGCGGACCGTTTCTCCGATCTCCTGCTCAGCGGTCTGCTCAAGCGATCCTAAATTTTTTGCCGTCAGCGGTTGCGGCGTACGCGCGTTTCCTTTAATGTACTGACCGGTCAGCAGTAAACCTGGGAAGGGATATGGAGGACGGGATGAAGGGAAGCTTCCAGATTGGGTGCGACATCGGTGGAACTTTCACCGATGTCGCCGTCATCGCCGAGAGCGGCGAGGTCTTTACCGACAAGTCGGACACGACTCCGGCGGACCTGAGCGTCG
This sequence comes from Heliamphora exappendiculata, assembly GCA_034768845.1. Lineage (NCBI taxonomy): Eukaryota > Viridiplantae > Streptophyta > Magnoliopsida > Ericales > Sarraceniaceae > Heliamphora > Heliamphora exappendiculata. The sequence goes on from JAOTRH010006084.1 coordinate 23,342, forward strand.
GCATGCTGCGCGCGCTCGAGAACGTCGCCGCCCGGATGGAGACCGGGCTCGACGAGCTGCTCGGGGCGACGACCCGCTTCGTCAACGGGACGACGATCGTGACCAACTCGATCGCGACCCTTACGGGTGCCCGCGTCGGCTTCATCACCACCCGCGGCCACGGCGACGTCCTGCGCATCGCGCGCTCCTCACGCAACGCCCATCGCGATCACCACTACCAGGTGAACCTGCCGCAGATCGTGCCATGGGAACGGATCGTCGAGGTCGACGAGCGGGTCGACAAGAAGGGCGCGGTCGTCGTCCCCCTCCGCGAGGAGGACGCTCAGCGGGCGGTCGACGCGCTGATCGCGCTCGAGGTCGAGTCGGTGGCGATCTCG
>JAOTRH010006095.1:0-23718 GCA_034768845.1 Heliamphora exappendiculata
TTTTTGGCTAAGGTGTCAACCTTGATTGTTCAAAATGGGTTAACACTTTCATTTTGGAAAAAAAAATTATTATCCAATTAAAAACAATTATTTATAAAAAATAAATTATGAAAATCATCAAAATCAATTAAAAAAGCTCTTGGGCTAACACATACTTATGAAAGTGGTCGTACTCGAAATTCTATCGAGCTGCCTATGTACCCATTTGCTAGGAGGTGCAGGTGCCCCGATGGTTCCTTGAGAGCTTAGTGTTTATGTCATAGAGTACCCCATGAATATTCTTATTCCAGTTCCACCAGCCTCGGAATTTGTAGCGAATGCTTCTCAAGTTTAATCTCATTCTAAAGCTTTTCATTTCAACTTTTCTTATTTACCTTGCTCAACTCTTACTTCTTTTCTACAGGTTAATCAGGAGTGGGTGGAGCAGCAGCAGCAAATGTTTGGAGATTAAACCTGAGAAGCATCCGCTACAAATTCCGAGGCTGGTGGAACTGGAATAAGAATGTTCATGGGGTACCCTGTGACAAAAGCAAGTGTTAGATCCACCCACTCCTGATTAACCTGTAGAAAAGAAGTAAGAGTTGAGCAAGATAAATAAGAAAAGTTGAAATGAAAAGCTTTAGAATAAGGGCCTAACACCTGCTTTTGATCACTGGCATAAGGGCCTTGATACGCCAACAGGATGCTACCCTTTGCGCTGCCAGGATTTCTTTGGGATGCACGTCATAAGTTCCTTGGGATGCACGTCATGGCGAACTCTCATCTGGATCCCTTGGTGATTCCTCGTGGAGCTCGATGGATAAGAATTTTTAGAGGGAAGAAGGTAGAGGGAGGAATCTACACAGGTCTCCGCTCTTCTTGGACAAGCTTACTCCTAATTAGGTATGATTTTATTTCTTAAAGCTGTATACCTTCTTTTATCCTTTTTTACAATAGTTACTTATCCAATGCTTTTCCCTTTTCGCAAGTCCACTGGGATTATCTAGTAAGGAGTAAAGGAGAGAGTTGGCAAAGGTCTGATGCAAAGTCGTGACGCATCTTCCTTGTGAATCCTTCTGGAGGGCTCTTTTTGTCGAGAGTGGTACCTTAGAGAGAGGGTGTGTCATCAGTTTCTAGACTTAGACCATTTTCGCATTTTGATGCTGCCTCTAGCCCACATGTGTCTTATCAATGTTATGAGTGACCTTGATGTGATGTTGGAGATAGTAGGAGTATAAGCGTTTACACTACTTGAGCCACTAGAAGACTACGAAGCATGGGCGATGGGACAGTTCATAGGACTGATGGGCCCTCGCCCATGGTTGTAGGAGATCCTCTCGCTTAACTAGCCATGGCCGGGAGGAGAGCAAGAGCAACAACAGGAGGAGGAGGAGGAGGAGCAGCAATAGGAGGTGCAGGTGCCCCGATGGTTCCTTGGGAGCTTAGTGTTTATGTCACAGGGTACCCCATGAACATTCTTATTCCAGTTCCACTAGCCTCGGAATTTGTAGCGGATGCTTCTCAAGTTTAATCTCATTCTAAAGCTTTTCATTTCAACTTTTCTTATTTACCTTGCTCAACTCTTACTTCTTTTCTACAGGTTAATCAGGAGTGGGTGGATCTAACACCTACTTTTGATCACTAGCATAAGGGCCTTGATACGCCAACAGGATGCTACCCTTTGTGCTGCCAGGATTTCTTTGGCTCCTACGACTATTGAGGTGGTGAGTATCTTCTCATTTCCTTTCACTGTCCTTTTCTTCTCTTTTTGAATTCTTCTTCTATATTTATTTATGTTCATTTCCTTTCCAAATTCGTGAGCTCCAATTCAAGGTGCAGCATACGGTGGATGTTGCGGATCCCGTGCCTCTTGCCGACCTCATTTCACTCATGGATCCGTTCCTCTGCTCGAAGCTGTTCCAGGCTCATTTCCTCCTCCAGCAGTTATGATGATGATGGAGATGACTTCGAGAGGATGCTTGATTCTTCCGATGTTGGACCCTCGAGTGCTGGTCCTTCCGTTCCTCCCCCTTCTCATCGAGTTCATCAGAGGCGCTTCTGAGAGAGAGAGATAGCTAGAGAGAGAACCCTCCCTTTATGTCCGTTTGACTTATTCTAGTTTTAGTTACAATTAGTCTTTTGGGCCTACATGCCTAGATCTGTTTGGTGATAGGCCAGGGTGCCCGTAGCTTTCACATACACTCAGGCCTTCGAGCCTTTCTTTTGTTTATCTATTTATGAAAATATGTTTTTGCCTTTATATTTTTCATGAAAAGCTTGCTTTTATTATTTCAACTGTCATAGCAATAAATTGCATGATTCAAGTCCTGACTCATAAACTACTCTTTGTAGAAACATTTTACACTTACGCTTAACAAAATGGATAACCTATCTGAATGCAACTATGTTTAAACAATCGAAAGAAAAGATAAAGAAATTTTTTAGAAAAGCAAAGGAAAATAAAAATGTACAAGAAAAAGTACACCCGCACCCTTTAAAGGTTGCGGACACGAGGTTCTAAGGTGGCGACCGCATGAAATTTTTCAAGTGAACAACTAGGCCACAAAGAATGAAATAATGCAACCTAAGAAAAGGTTGTAGTCGCGATTTCGAAGGTTGCGATCGCAGCTTTCAAAGGTTGCGGCTGTAAGAATCTCAAGTTATTCCAAACTTTCTAATGTCCAACCCCTCATGTCCTATAAAAAGGCATATTGGGTCCCTCATTCTTTACTCTCCCCACGACCATGGTTTCCTACTTTTTCAACAACTCCCTTTCTTCATGGATGGACAAACTTTCAACCATTGAGCGTTTCAACTTTGCTTCTTTTGGCATTATCACCTTATTTTCGCTGAGGGATGTTAAGATCAATGAACCACCGCTTCGGGCTATCACGCGATTTTGGGATCCTTAGGTTCGCGTCTTTCATTTCAGTCTCAAGGAGCTTTGCCCTACTGTGGAGGAGTTTACTGCCATCCTCGATCTCATCTCGAAGGAGTTCATAGCAGTACCTTCCCTGTTCGTCTATGAGAAAAAGCAATCATGCGTCCTTGTGATCTGACTGGCCAAGAGGTTTCTTTATTTTTTCATAGGGATTCATTAGATATCCCTCACTTTATGGACAGATTATGCACTACCGATGCCCTTAGTGACTTCAGTTTTCAGTCGCGGCATCGTTATGCTTTGTGCATCTATATGCTTGTCGGGTATCTTCTTGTTTTTTGTGACGGCCGGGTTAGCACTATTCTGGTAGATATTGCTAATTAGATGAGGACAGGGAAGGACTTCATGTCCCTAGTTTTGGCCGAAACCCTAATTGGTCTAGATGCTATCCATTGGGGTATGACTACGTCTTTTGCCGACAGTCCTCTACTTCTCGAAGTAAAACTCAAATCTCTCTTTTTTTCGCTCTTTTCTCAAATTTTACTGCGATTCTCTCCTTTTACTATTTTATCTCAATTTTTACCGCTTTTCTCTTCTTTTACTGATTTCTCTCAATTTTTACTACTTTTCTCTCAATTTTTATCGCTTTTTTTCTTTTAACCACTATATTCTTTATTTGCCCATATATCTCTCATTTTAATAATTTTTTCGATTCTTACCTCTTTTCTCTCTTTTTCAGATCTGGCTGATGGAGAATGTAATTCTTCTTAAAAAATTGGCTTCAGATAAGTATAATGCTGCCACCTCTGCTCACTGCCCATTCTTCCCTATCTGTACCACAGAGTTGGCTTGGAGGGAGTATCTATCTTCGCTGACTAGAGGAGACATTACCTAGTAGTGTCCTTGGTGGGAGATCCTTGGCATGATGGTGAGTACTATGGACCATCCTGTGGTTCTGCTGATTGGGCTGAGGCTGACCTCCTTCTATAACCCTCGCCGAATTCTACATCAGTTTGGTTATGAGCAGGTGACCTTTGACGATGTGCAAGGATAGTTGTACTCTTCTCCCTTTCAAGCCCCACTCTTGGCGAGATATATGGTGGCTTGGTCGTCTCGCTCAATGACGCCTACACGAGAGTTGCTATAGTCCGGGCTTTCAGACGAATACAAGGCTTGGCTAAAAAAGATGAGCGAAAGCAAGGAAGAGGAAAGACTAGCTACAAAGAGAATGAGGAACTAAAAATTCCGTTTTGCCTTTTAGAATTTTGTAGCTTTTTTTATTATTATTAGAGCTTGGGACATGAGTGCTCGTCCTTTTATTTCAAAAACTTATAATTAAAGCACAAGTAGTGAAGACCTCCCACTTTTGTCATGAAAGGGTTTCAATTTATTCAAAGTTTTTCAATTTTTGCAATGTGAATGACTTATTATCAAAATTCAAAGACAAATTTGCGTTAATCATTATTTGGATTCAAATATGGTTTAAGCTAAGGAAAATGGTCAAACTTCTCCATCTCGGTTCACTCTCAGATATTAGCACTATCCTTTTTGTGGTGCCCTAATTTTTGTCAAGGTTGCCCTTTCGGCCTTTTAGCCTTACGAGCTACTCTAACTTTTGCCTGGGTCGCCTTTTCAGTTTTTAACCCAGCGAACTTTTATTTTATTTTATTTTATTTTTCTCTCAAGGGTAATACTTTTTGAACTGGTCAAAATTGATTGGAGCAGAGAAGGTATTGCCATCCAAGTCCACGAGGATTATAGCGCCACCAGTCATAATAGTCTTGATTAAATATGAGCCGACCCAGTTAGGCTTGAACTTACCCATTTGATGAAAAATAAGAGCCTTGATTTTCTTAAGAACCAAGTCACCTTCTCTTAAGTCTTAGGTATTAACCTTCTTGTTGAATGTCCTGGATATCCTCCTTTAGTACGCCTGTATATGGAATAAGGCCTGTAGTCTTCTTTCATCAAACAAGATGAGCTCCTCCATCTTGTTTCTCTGCCAATCTGCCTCTCGGATGTTGGTTTTGGCCACTACTCTTAGTGAAGGGACTTCCACTTTATGGGGAGTATAGCTTCCATCCTATACACTAAGGAGTAAGACGTGGTTCTTGTTGAAGCTCTGATTGACGACCTATATCCCCATGATGCAAACGGTAGTTGTTCTAGCCAATCTCGATGTGAACTAATCTTCTGCAGAATCTTCTTTATGTTCTTGTTTGTTGCCTCAACTGCCCCATTGGTTTGTGGTCGGTACGGAGATGACTTATAGGCTACTATCTAGTATTCTTCGAAAAGGTCTAGAACTTCTCCTTGAAAGTGTGATCCATTGTCTAAAATAATCTCGTGGTGGACTCCGTATCGACAAATAATATTCTGGTTGATAAACTTGATGACATGGGAAGCTTTCAGTACCGAGTAAGAGGTACCTTCTATCCACTTTGTGAAGTAATCAATGGCCACTAAGATGATCTCATGGCCATTTCAAGCCTTCGGAGTTATCCTGCCAATTACAACAATTCCCCACACTGAGAATGGCCAAGGTGATGTCAAGCTATACAGTTGGGATGGGGGAACATGCATAAGGTTTGTGTGGATTTGACACTTGTGGCACTTTCGCACGAATTGTATGCAGTCTGTCTCCATGGTCATCCAAAAATATTCGTGTCGCAGAATCTTCTTAGCTAACATATTTTCACTCATGTGAGGTCCGCAAACTCCAACGTCTATCCATTTCTTTAATTCTCGACCTTTTTCGTTGCTGGCACATAACTTATTGACCCCCAAATGTGCACGTTTGTATAGCTTTCCCCCACATATGAAAAATTGTGCAGATAATCTCCTAATTGCTTTTTTTTCCTTTTGCTAGCATTCTTGGGGTATTCTCCCATCTCTATGAAGTTGTAAATGTCAAATTACCAAGGAAGTTTTACTGAGCTTTCTTCAATTGATGCCGTCATTTCGTATGCTGGTTTTCATTTATGTTCGATAATTAACGGCCTCATATTGATCCCATATGGTATGTCGATCATCGATGCTAGAGTGGCTAAGGCGTCAGTGACCTTATTTTGCAATCTTGGAACGTGGGTGAAGACCAGCGATTCAAAGTATGGAATCAGTTTCTCAAGTTCTTGGTGGAAGAGAATTAGAGTTTCATCCTTAACATTTCATTCTCCTCTTGCTTATGAAACCTCTAATGCCGAGTCTCCGATCACTTCTAGTTTCTTTTACCCATGTTCTAGGGCGACCTCTAATCCAGCTAAGCATGCTTCATACTCAACCTGATTGTTAATGACTTCAAAATTGTGCTTCAAAGATAAGGGAACATGGGACTCGTCGAGGGTAACAAGAAGAACTCCTATCCTATAGCCGTACTGATTTGACGCACCATCAAAATACAAAGTCCACTTTTCATCCTTGACTTCCATAAGTTGTTCATTGGGGAATTGCATCTCGGCATCCTCTTCTCCTCCAATCAGTTGATCTGCCAAAAATTATGCCACTGCTCTGTCCTTTATGAACTTTCTGGTGACGTAATTGAGATCAAATTCTAACAACAGCAATAACCAATGGGCCAGCCTTCCTGTTAGTGTCAATTTCTCGAATAGGTACTTTAACGGATCTATGCAGGAAATTACATTCACTATAACTGATAGCATGTAATATCTCAACTTTTGAGAGACCGAAACCAATGCCCAGCATGTCTTTTTCAATGGTGTGTCTCTTACTTCGCATCTGGTCATCTCTTTACTCAAATAATTGACTGCCTTCTCAATCCAGGTCTCTCCTACTTATGCCAGCATGCATCCCATAGCCGAATCGGTCACTGACAAATAGGGAATCAGTGACCATTGGGCTCGACAGGAGCTAGAACAAGTGAATTCTACAAGTATCGGTTCACAACTTCAAAGGCATCTTGACACTTTTGGTCCCATTCAAACTTAACTCCTTTCTTCAACAGATAAAACAACAGCTTGCAAGTTGTCGTCAGTTTAGCTATGAATCGGCTGATGAGCTACACTTTTTTCCAAACATCATCTGACTTCTCATTCAGTCTCTGAAGAAGGCATTTCCATAATTGCTTTGATTTTTGAATAGTTGACTTTGATGCCTCGTTGAGTAATCATAAATCCCAGCATTTTGCTTGTAGTGACTCCAAAGGCACACTTCTATAGGTTGAGTCGCATTTTATATTTTCTTATTCGGTCAAAGAATTTTTGTAGCGCCTTGATATGACCATCTCAATCTTTGGACTTCACAATCATGTCATCCACATATACCTCGACTTTCTTATGTATCATGTCATGCAACAATGTAGTAGCAACCCTTTGATAGGTTGCCCCTGCATTCTTTAATTCGAATGGCATTACATGATAGCAATAAGTACCCCAAGGTGTAGTGAATATGATTTTTTCTCTATCTTTAGGGTCCATTAGAATATGATTATACCTGGAGAAGCCATCCATGAATGACAAGAGAGTGTGCCCTGATGTACTGTCCACCAAAACATCAATGTGTGATAACGGGAAGTCATCTTTAGAGTTGGCTTTGTTAAGATCCTGAAAATCAACGTAGACACTGATTCACCCATCCTTTTTTAAGATCGACACAATGTTGGCTACCCATTTTAAATACTCAATTACCATAAGAATAAAGTAAAAACTTACAAGACTCAGACTTTGACTATATACTTGAATCATGCAAATTACAAAAATCTAAAGACCAATTGTTGATGTTCATTGAAGTTGCATCCACAATAAGCCCGGTGTAGTAAGTTGGTGCACCATAGCCTATCATCAAATAGCCTTAGTCGACTATACGCATTTGGGTCATCTGGTCATTGAACAAAACCTCTATGTCTGTGCCATCCAACTTGTTAATCCAGTCTTCTTCTTCTTAAACTCTCTTTCCTTTCCCTTCTTCCTCTTCTGATTCTTCTCCTTCCATGTTAGACAACTAATGGTTGAAGAAAATCTCCAATCCTAGCAACTTTTGGTTGGTCTCTTCATCAATCCACAATTTTGAAAAACCACAATAGGGGAGGTCTTCTCCTTCCTCGACGAAGTACCCATTCAGTGTATCCGAGTACTTGCTCCCTTTCCCTTTTTGTCCTTTCTTCCGCCCTTTGAGATCTTCTGTCATCGGTTGGTGCCCTAATCCAAAACACTGTTGGTTCAGTAACACCTGAATGTATTCTGAAATCCCTTACTGTCGGCATCCTAGCCCCAACCTTAAAAATTAAGGCATCTGTCTCATCATCGTGACTGCCTACGGGATATAGATATCTTCTTCTTTCAACAACATTTGGATTACTAGAGCTTTTTCAAATTTAAACTCGCTCATAAATACATCCCCTTCTCCGTGTTGGACCTCAAAGAGAGGTAAACCATCTTCCCTTGAGGGTTGGATACTGTCTTTCCCACGAATAGTTAACACTGCTCCATTCTTGATTAGCTTCAACTTTTAGTGGAGAGTGGAGGGGACTACTTAAACTTTCGAGTCGTGGAGCCACGGCTTACCCAACAACAAGTTGAATGAAGCCGGAACATCCAACACATGAAATTCTACAGAGGTCTCCAATGGTCCAACTGACACTGCAAAGAATACCAACCCCAACATATCCCTCCTTGTATTGCTATATGTCCTAACCCCCTGAGTGCTAGGTGTGAATTGGTCGATCTTCATTCTCAAGAAAACGGCTGTTCAAAGTGGTAAGACATTCAATGCTGGCCCATTGTCAATGAGTGTAATCGGGACTCACTTCTCCAAGCATTTAACCATGATGTGCAGCGGCTTATTGTGATTCCTCTCCTCCAATGGCAGATCCTTGTTAGAGAACGAAATCACACCAGGCACTTTAATAGGTAGGAACAATCCAACTAACTACTTTATAGTTGCGTCAATCGAGATGTTTGCTTTATATAAAATCTTTAGCACGGCCTGTCAATGCTTGTGCAAAGCCATAAGCAGTCCCCAGGTACTGATATTGGCATATGTCTTCTTCAGCTGCTTTAGTACAGCGTCATCTTCTTCTTCTTGCTCATGCTCTTTTTCCTTTCCACTTGTCTGTCCTCTTTCTAATTGGGCCAACTTAAAGTGCCTCTCACTCCTGGTTAATGTTCAACACCTTTCTCAGTATCCCATCGCCCTGCTATTGAGCTAATGGCTCCTCTAACTTTAGTAGCGTATGGGGAGCTTTCTTTGAATTCCCACAAATCATCCAAGTTATCGTTCTCCAGTCTCCCTTTTCTTTCTTCTTTGTCCTTGATAGCCCACGCGTTGTCTGTGTAATCTAACCCCCAGATATCTTCTTCTATGTAAGCTACCTCATGTTTGTGTGCCGCCTAACATTCTATCCACTCTTCCCCATCTGACTTCATAACTGTTCGGACTAGCCAAAAAGATTTCATTTTGCTTACATGCACCTCTTCTTTGAAGAACTGAGGAAGAGTAATGTCATCCAAGACACTTCCGAACCCGTAAGGTCGTACTAGATATTCTAGTGGCCAATCATCATCCTCATTGTGCTCTTCTTCAACTTGGTTACCCATCTGAACTCCCACTTCCATTTTATCCCAGGCTCCTTCCTCCCATTCTTTCACTCCCCAGAATCCATTCCCTACCATAATCAAAGAACATGACAACTGATTTTCCATGGCCAAAATATATAGACGCAGATGTTGGGCCAACAAATGTAGCGACTAAGGTCTTACGGCTGCCCTGTCTAGATGTAGTTTAGGTTGAATAATTTGGCATAGTTTGGCATTGGGTTGGTTGTGACATTTGATTTTGGGATGATAGATGGGGGTGAAATGATCTTATTGTCAATGAGATCCTGAATTTGTGACAGAATCTCAAACAATTATCGATTAGGTGTCCATGGCTTTGATGATATGAGTAGTACTATGATGGATTGTATCGTGGGGGCAAAGGATTAAGAAGCGGCATTGGGTCGAGAAGTTTTATCAATCCTTTCTCGACAAGTTGATTCAGGGTTGTAGTCAGGGAGATGTTGAGGGGTGTAAAGTCCCTCATCGGCATTTTTTGGTTATGGCTGGTTATTTCTAGCAAGGGGTGCAGGTGAAGTGTTTGGTCGGTCTAACTGTAGATCGAGAAAGTTAACCTCATTAGAGCGAGTTACGAGGTTATTGGAGGAGATGGGTTGATTTTAGTTGTTGAGTGGCTAAGATCTTCTCGGCTTTTGACTCAGCTCGGTCTTCTCAATATCACTGAATTAGATTACATCTTCTATCTAGACCCCAACGTCGAACAATTGCTCAAATGTAGAGAGAAGTTGTGTTATCAAATACCGCTTTAGAGGGCACTGAAGATTCTTGATTACAATCCTCATTTGTTCCTTCTCAGTTAGCCGATTCATCATCTTGGCCACCTTTCCTGCCCACCTAATCAAGAAATCCATGAAAGACTCCTTACTTTCCTAACGGATGGTTTTTAGCTCCCAAGTGGTTACATCCAGTTGGACATTATAACTGTACTAGCTGACAAAAACAGTAGCAATGTCTTTCCACGTCTTGGTCTTCACAACATCTAAGGAGAGGAACCATTTTTGCGTAGCCCCTAAGAGTGATTGGTGGAACAACTAAGCTCTCCGTTGATCATTGATACCCATAAGAACAAGGGTACCAACATACATCCTCAAGTGTATTTTGGGGTCTTCAGACCCGTCAAATTTCTCCATAATTGGCATTTTAAATTTCTAAGGCAGTTTACCATCTGGGAACAAACACGGTCCTTCAATGTCCAACATATATTCCTCAACTCTTTTTACCTTCCTCAAAACCTTCTCTATTTTGTCAATCTTATCTGCCAACACATATTCCCTATTATGAGAGGTATTTTCTTCCTCCACCACAGCCAAACGGTTGATTCAGGATGGTGCAGCAACTTGAGACCCAACAGGGATTTGATTGTCCTCCCATAAGTTAGCTCTTTCTCCATTGTCATTCGGGTCATTTTACTATTCGTTTACCCCTGGTACCAGGCTTGAATCGCCCGAATCTAGGCTTGACACTATTCTCTGTATATCCGTGATGGCGCTTATCAGGGCTATTAGATTCACTTCGTTCTCAGCTATCCTTGACAGTTCCACAACTTGTTTAGAGACTCTTTATAATCCCCAATAGCCGACCTGGCCCAAATACATATAGGATTCGATCCCTTTGACTCAGTGATCTAAAATAAAAATAAATCTATAATACAAAGAATATAAGTGAACGAACAAAAACTCTAGGAGGAAAGCTATCCTAAACTAGGCAAAGATTCTAAAGAAAACCTGGGCAAGGCCTCGGGAGGAAAACTAAGATTCTAAGAAAAACCCGAGCTGGGCCCCGGGAGGAAAACCATCCTAATCCAAACAACGGGGGTCTAAAGAAAACCCGGGTAGAGCCCCAGAAGAGAAACTATCCTAAACCAAACAAAAGGTTCTAAAGAGAACCCGAGCAGAGCCCTGGGAGAGAAACTAATCAAAACCGAACAAGGTTCTAAACCAAAACTCGAGCGGAGCCCCAGGAGAAAAGCTAATCTAAACCAAGCAAGGAATCTAAAGAAAAACCCGGGCAAAGCCCCGGAAGGAAAGCTAATATAAACCGAACAAGGTTCTAAAGAAAACCCGGGCAAAACCTTGGGAGGAAAATAAAGGTTCCAAAGAGCACTTGGGCAGAGCCTTGATTTTACAAAACAAAGGTTCTAAATAAATACAAACAAAGCATCCAATTAAATTAAAACACGTAATCCTGTGGGTTTAATTCGTAATAGGAATTTCTAAACAACTATAAGCAGAAAAGGCCGATTTGGTCAACACTTAGGGTACCTTCTAAATAGAGTTATGAATATATCTCCAATTCCAGGTGTGGTGCAAGGCATGATCAAACGGCACCCAATAACCCTTTTTGCTACACCTATCGGAGCGTGCGGCCAGAAGGTTTGCTTGCTGTCCCAACATAGCCCTAAGACAATAAATTGATCGAGATATTCGGTAGACTAAGCAGTGGCTAAGAACAATGCAAAATGTATGTAAGAATGCAAATGAGAAAATGAAATTCAAAACCAATAATGCGTAAAAATCTTGCCCTCTTATTAATTTTGGAAACAAATTCTCAACGGAGTCGCTAGAAAATACTGTGGCATTGAAATTTGAGATTTTGCAAAAATGGAGAATTCAAGAGTTATTTCAAAATGACTTTAACACCTTAAAAGTCAAAAAGTTTTGAAAACTCTTTTGTTTGAAAAATGAAGCCGCCACTTGATTTTTTAGAACAACTAGGAAAAACAAAAATGAGCGACTGATCTTTTAAATGTTAACCAAAGAAAACACAGGTTCGGGAGATACTAGGGAAGGTGTTAAGCATTCCGTTTCGCCCAACCGTGAGATTAGCCTTTACTCATCATCATTTGTTCTTGAATTTAATTTTTTTAAATGCATGCAAATAAAGAAAATAGAAACAAAGAAAGAACAAGCGAGATCAAACAGTGAAATTACATACTATAATTACATAAACACATAAAAATAGAAAATGAGGCATAATAAAAGAGATCCTAAATCCTAAGCATGCAAAATCTATGCTAAGGATATATGATGGACATCACATGAAGTAAATAAAGAATAAAATCAACATAAGCCTCTAAACCCTAACCATATTAAACAGATTGCATACTGGATGTCATATATAACTTGACAAAATTTGACAAAAGCAAGGTTCAAGCTACTAGAAATAAAAAAAGTTTGCAACCGTAACATACAAATGTTACAGTCGCCAAGAAAATAAACATAAAGTTCACGGCACAAGTTACATTGTTACGATTGTGATGATGTAAGTGCTAAACAGTTACGCCCGTAACATTAATTGTTGCGACCATGACATATGTGAGCACTATTTTTGTTGAATTTTAGTACATAGTGTTGGGTGTGAATGTGCATTGTGTTTGTGATAGAATAACGGAATTACAAACGCGGTTAAGACTGTTTTGATTGAAAACATGATAGAAATATGCACAATTTGATATTAATCAAAATTGGGTATTAATCATATAAATAATAGAATTATGACGATAAGACTAATAATGACATATTAAAAGAACGAGCATGCTAATTATGAAATAAAATTAAGAATTTAACCTGACCTCTCTACAGGGGTAGAGAACGTGGAGAGGAAAGTGTCGAGGGTCTTGCAAATATACTTGTAATGCAGTATCACAGGTGTATTCTCAAGTTGTGGGATGCAATGCTCATCTCTCCAATTACCGGGAAAAGATCCAATTCTAGTACTCTGAGCGAGTGGATGGTGGAAGTGTATAGGGAATCAGGGTTCGAGTCGTTAATTCAGCAGAGTGTTGACATATTCCAATCATCTTTTGAAAATTATAACGAAGGTCTGTATATATAGACGACATCAACCAATGAAATGGTGACACGCCCAAGGCTCAGAATATGCTCACACAAGTTGCAATCGCAACAATTGAAGGTTGTGACCGTGACAATGGATGTTGCGGCAATGAATGAAGGTTGTGGGCACAAAATTCAAAAGTTGCAGGCGCAACTGTAGAGGCCAGTGAACAACTAGGTCACAAGGTTATAAAGTTGCAACCTCGAGGTTTAAAAGTTGCGGTCACGGGATTCGATTTTCCAAAGTACTGGTTTTGAATCTTTCCCTGGCACTTGTTTGGAGACTTTGAGCACCATTCCTTTTGTTTTTTATCATTCAATTCACTCGGATAAATTTAATATTTGGTGGGGTCAAATCGGGGGGCCTACATTCAGTTTATTAGCTTATTTTAGATTTTGTTTTGAATTTTTTTAATATTTTGATCAAAAAATTTTACTTTTTCCAACTCCTCTCGATGATAGAAGTCAAAATATATAATAGTTCAACTAAACGACGAAAAAAGTTTACTAAAAATCAAAATAAGCAAAATAAACTAAGTAAATAAGCAATTTTTTCAAATAGAGCCAAAGTGTTGATTATCACAAAGGATAAAAATGTTGGGGTTACAAGGCCTCCTTTGGCAATTGCCTTTAAGCCTAGCTTTTTAGTTTTAAGTAATTTTAAACTAAAAAAATATAAAAATTTTGTTTGTTAAGGGTATGGGATGGCTTTTAAGCCAAAAGTTTAAAGTAACTTTAAGCTAAAAGATAAAAAAATTTGCTTAGAATTGTTATAATTTTTTAAAAATTATTTATTAATAATTTTATATTTAATATGAATTTTGTTTAATAGATTTTAATAAGAAAATTTTTAAAAAATATAAAAACAATATGTAACAAGCAAAAGACTAAAAGCTTTTAATTTGAAAAATGATACTTTTAATTTTTTAGCTTTAAAGTTTTTATGTAAAAAAATAAAAAAATTTGACTTTAAGTCAATTTAAAGCGCATTACGAAACAAAGCCTAAAAAGTCAATACAAACTTCGAACACAAAAATCGAATTCAACATATAAGCTGAGAACAATGAACTCAATGAATAAATAAAAGAATAAGTTACAACAACCTCTCCGAAGATACAAAGAAAGTATAGTAAACTTCACACTTGTGTAATAATTTTATTGACCTCCTTTGGCTCCGTTTGGGATAATTGCTTGCTTATTTAATTATATTTATATTTATTTTTAGTCAGTTTTTTTACTATATAGTTAAACTATTATATTTTTTGGCTCATCTCATTGAGACAAGATAGAAAATTAAATTTTTTTATCAAAATATAAAAAAAAAGTTCAAAAAATATAAAAATATACCAATAAGTCAAATTTTATGTTGCTTATTTTCATCTTTAGTAAAAAAAAATTTATCTTTTGACCAAAAATATTTATTTTTTGGGTTCATGTCATCGAGATAATTTGAAAAAATAAAAAAATTATCGACATTTTGCCCAAACAAGGCCTTCGTGTTTTGTTTTTAATTTTATTTTTTGGTCGAGCCCTCCTCTCCATTAAAAAAAAAAGGAAGATATTCCAAATATACTACAAAAATTACTAAATATACACACTTTTTAAGCACACTACCTTTCAATTTTAAAATTTTATATTTTATTTTATATGCCCACCTTAATACCTAATATACTCTCATGTTTAACTTCCAAACTCTAATCTCACCCACCACCAACCACATCTAACAGCCACCATCGCACCAATTGCATCCCCTATTCCTTCCTCCACCTCCTCGCCCCCTCTCTATCATCTCATTTCACCATTTTTCTCCCTCTTCCCCTCATCTCCCAATTCCACCTTATCCCCATTGCTACCCATGCCCTCTCATCCCATGCTCTCTTTGTCGCAATCTCCCTTCACCCTCAAATCTAAGGCCACGTTCATCTCAAATCCTAACCCTAGCCACCCCACCTCTCCTCTATATATGCAAAGTCTCTCGCTATTCACAATTCAAATTTCCATGTCCAAATTATAGCTTCAGTTCAAATTACCATGCCCGGATATGTGGCATTCGTTCGAATTACAGTGGCTGAATGTTCATCCTTATTTTGGTGCACCATGGCCAAAGAGGATCTCGCTCTTAGGGTTTAGAGAATAGAGGTCGAGGTTGGAGAGAAGGCAGAGGAGAAGGGATTGGGAGGGATAATGTGTAGGGATCCAGTCCCTTTTATTTTGAAACATTTGTTTGAACCTTGTGGATTAATGTTTAATTATGATAAGGGATTAAGATTTGATCACAAGTATAATTGTTGATGGTGATTATGCACTTGTTTATTCTTGAATATAATTGTCGTGGATGAATTGAACAAATCGTGGGGCGTTGGAACAAATTTGAACTATATGTATACATTCTCTTTCTCGGTATACCTTCCAACGAAAGACCGATCAAGCGGTCTATGACAATGGATGACTTTAATTTGTGGGTTTGGCCCTCTCTCTCTCTCTCACCTGATATTTTAAACCCGAGATCTGGTTTTGAGTGCTCATTGAGCTTCCTTTGCTCCTTTGGAGGCAAATCTTTGCCTCTCTTCCAATCGACTACTGTTGGAGAAACCATTGTTCGTATTCAAAGTTCCATTTCCACCCATCGTTAGAGTTTTGATTGATTGGAGCTTGTCAAGATTGGATTTTTAATGGCTTGAGCATCAAAAAGGTAAGATTTATGACTATCCTTAAATTTTTTCTTGATATAAATTGTATATTTAAATTATATATATATATATATATATATGAAAGCATGAAATTTGATATTTTGAAACCCTGTGATAGGGTTTAATGGTAGAACTTGTTAAATCATGAAATTATAAATGATTTAATATGAGTTTAGCTTGTTGTGGTTGGATATGGTTGGAATTGAAAAATGAGAAATTAAGATTTAATTTTAAATTAATCCTTGAAAATTTGGGGGTTTTGAGATTAATTGACCTAATGATGAAATTGGTTAATGATTTGGTAAATTTTAGATTGTAGAAACCTATTTGCATATATGAAATCCATAAATGTGATAATACATAAAATGTATACAACCCTAACAATCTCCCACTTATACTCAAAATCATATGGCCATACATTTGACTCACATACCCTCTACATGACTGTCAAAAGTCTTAGTTGGTATGCTCTTTGTAAAAGGAACTGCAAGATTGTCTCCTGATGCAATTTTGGCCACGGCTACATCAACTCTCTGTACGATCTCTTACATCATATGATATTTACACTCGATGTGTTCCACCTTCCAAGGTAATCACATGTCTCGAGGTAAATTTTCAGGAATTCTTATTTGACTAAAAATCTGAGTCTGTATACATCAAAGGTACTAGACCATCTACCTAGTAAACAAACACATAATCCCTCCTCTTTTTTAGGTACTTGATTATATGTTATACCGATATCTAATGTTCCTACCCCGGATTAGACTGAGATATCTGCTAGCCATGCCAACGGCAAAATAGATGTGGGGTCTAATGCAAAGCATAGCATATATGAGGCTTCCTACTTTCGAATCATAAGAAACTACCTTCATCTTCTATATCTCATCAGGTATCTTAGGATGCTAATCCTTGAATACAATGATTTCATGCCTGAAAGGGAGAAATCCTTTCTTAAAATCCTGCATGCTAAAATAAGTAAGGACTATATCTATATAAGTTGCTTGTGATAACACCCCCACATCATTTTCGATGAGCAAGATATCATCCACGTAAAGTACTAGAAACACCATCACGCTTCTGCCACTCTTTTTGTGCACACAGAACTCATTAGGATTTTGATCAAAATCATAAAACTTAATGATTTGATCAAACTGAGTGTTCCAAGACCTAAATGCTTACTTAAGTCCATAAATATATCTCTTAAACTTACACAACATATTCTCATGGTCCTTTACTATAAAATCGTCTAGTTATAACATATAGATACACTTATCAAGACTTTCGTTAAGAAAACCTATTTTGACGTCTATTTTTTAAATTTCATAATCAAAATGTGCTGCAATGAATAAAAGAATCAAGATAAACTTAAGCATGACTATTTTTGAAAAGGTCTCCTCATAATCAATCCTTTCTTTCTGAATAAACTATTTTGCAACAAGTTTAGTTTTGAAGGTTTTCACATTCCCATCTGCTTCTCTCTTCCTCTTGTAGATCTACTTGCACCGATATATTTTAGAGTACATAGACTCCGTCTTTGAATTAATAGTCCTTTGCCATAAACATATACCGATCGGGTTGACGAACAACCCTTTCACTACGATAAGGCACTACCTACATCTGTGTACTAGCAGTGACACGTTGTGCTGATTCTGAACCATATGCACCATTACCTACATACTCCTCTGGTTGTAAAATCGACATGTTAATGGTAGCACCTTGATCTGGTTCAGGATCTACACTTGTCCCGATCATCTTCCCACACCGACGAGGCAATGGGATATCAATGACACCTCTCTGTAGTACTTCTACCGTATTACTGATATTTTCTCTCAGCTCTTTCAGAATAATTCTACTCTTGGGCTTGTGGACCATTATATAATTCCCTTCCAAGAATCGGGCATTGGCACTAACAATGACCTTCTGATTTATAGGATTATAAAGTAAACCACCATTCGTTCCCTTGGGATATTCAACAAAGAAACAGACTTTTATTCTCGGTTCTAACTTCTCCGTGTTCCTTTTCAGCACGTGTGCTAGACACCCCAAATTCGAATATATCTTAGACTAAACTTGCGCCCGGTTCACAATTTTGTGAGAGTAGAAGCACTAACTTAAAAAGTACCAAGTTCAGAATATAAGCTACTACTTCTAATGTAAATTTCCAAAATAAATTAGGTAAGTCCAAAAAACTCATCATATACCTTGCCATCTCCATAAGAGTCATATTCCTTCTTTCTACTATACCATTCTACCGTGAAGTGCCTGATACAGTCAACTGGGATATAATTCACTCATCTGACAAATAATCCCTAAACTCTCCAAAGAGGAACTCGCCACCACGGTCAGACCGAAGTGTCTTGATACATTTTTTCAAATGGTTCTCCGCTTTCGTCTTAAATACTTTAAATTTCTCAAAGTATTCGAACTTATGATGTATCAAATAAATGTATCTATAACTTAAGTAATCATCAATAAAAGTGACAAAATACTCAAAATCTCCTCTAACTCGAATAGTAATAGGTCTGCATAAGTCAGAGTGAACCAGTTCCAATGGTTCTTTAGCTCTATAGCCTTTAGCCAAAAATAGCCTCTTGGTTATTTTACCCTTTAAGCAGAATTCATAGACTAAAAGTGCATCCACTTCTAATGAATTCAAAGGTTTATCTTCAATTAGTGTATTTATCCTTTTCAGATCAATATGACATAGGCTTAAGTGCTAAAGATACATATGGTTCATTAAAGAATGATTATTTCTCTTAAATGGTGAATTAGATGTATTATTCAATTCATTCAGTTGTAATAATGTATGAGAGATTGAAGTAATAATATAAAGATCATCCACCAATATACCATAACAGATAAACCATTTATTATTCTTAATAACCATGGAGTTATTAAAATAAACCAAAATTCGTCTTTAACCAATCTAGAAATAGAAATTAAATTCTTTCTAGTTGAGGTACATAAAGACAATCTCTCAATATTAAAACCTAATTTCTATAAAAATTGAGACTGGCATCTCTCACCTTGTATTATTACCCATGTGCAAGTAAATATCATCATCACTAAGTTCTCGAATTTTTTAGAACCCCTGCAATAAATTGCAGACATGATTAGTGATTCTCATATCTACACACCAGGTACCAATAGATAGTACCGCTATACATATTTTCATAACTAGTGAACAAAAATTACCTCTGTTGTTCTACTTGCTAAGATAAACTGGACATTGTTTTTTAAGTGCCGTATCTGGTTGCAATGAAAACATCTGTGTTTTGATTTTTTCACACCAGTCCGTGGTCCACTAACTACCTTAAAAATTATGTCACCTTGTTTATAAACATTTTTCTTCTTCTTGTATTTTGGCTTAAAGAAAGAACCATTTTCATAAACAAACATATTTCTTGGTTTCTTAAGAACACCCTCGGTAGTTTAAAGTTATATCCATTTTTTTTTCTGTCAACATAATTCGGACCCGTAAGTATAGTTTCTTTGAGTATAGCTGCAAATGAATTGAAAACTATTTTAATCTTGAGAATCACATAATTAAAAATCAATAATTACGATGAGTAAAATTTTAAATTTTATCTTAAAATCGGTTCGCTCTACTATTTAAAAAAAATCACCAGCAACCTTGTGCACCGTGAATAGCATGCCTCAATGAGAACAACGTCAACTATTCATCATTTGTTCAGACATGTCAATTCTTATTAATTTTACTATCTATGCAACAAATCATGTCAAATAAAATTAAATAACTGACGTAACTTCGTTCCTATAAATAATAGGACTAACTCAGATGAAAAAGATACTATTATTTATAACTAAGTGTATATCATGACTTAATCCCGAATCAATCACTTCGCAATGAACCCTTCAAAGAGAAAAGTGATTCACACTAGCAATTATCCATAACTATCCCTAAAGAAAGTTCGTACCGGTAATCATGTAATTAATTCCGTCCAATGGGGAGGTAGGCCCTAATGCCAACATACAAAATTAATTACAACACCTACGAACTAGTGATAGAGACCGCGGGGGTGAATAAATTCTCTCACCCACTTAGTTTTTAAAACATTTTAAGAGTCATAAAATATGTTTAATTAAAATAAATTTATAATTTTTTAAAATCACACGTTGCAAAAAATTTCGATTTTTAAACCATATTTACGTGTTTTTATATGTAACAAATAAAATTTTTAAAATTTATTTATTTAAAAATTAATTTTAAATAAAAATAAAAAATTTTATTTTATTTCTTGTTATACATATTCCAAAAAAATTAATTTATTAAAATTAAACTCATTTTAACTAATTTAAAAAAATTCAAAATTAACCGTCATTTTTTCCAAGATCTCTGATTTTTTTAAAAATTATCTTTAAGCGTGTTTTAATGTAACAAAATAAAAATTTACAATTTTCTTTTAAAAATTATTTTAATTAAAAAAATTTATTTTATTTTTTCATTACAAAGAAAATAATTTTGAATTAATAGAATTAATTAAAACAGAATAGAAATAAATAAATTAAAAAAATATTCACACATTTAAATAAATAAATACATTAAATCTCAATTTTTATGACCTATCTAAAATTCTTTTAGTGACAGTTTTTATTTATCTAAAAAAATCTATAAAAAATCTATAATTTTATCAAAATTAAACCCTTTAATCTATGAGCTTTTAGAATTCCACGTAATCATGAAACTGTTTGCATTCGGTTTGTACTTGCTGCGGTATTTTTCACTTTTGACGGTGGCTTTAAGTGGCTTCCCAAGGCATATACATTACAACCCACGTGGATTTGAAATTGATATTATGCACGGTATAAACTGTTTGGACTTATTCGGCACAATCAGGACCAGATGAACTGGCTCAATACTGATGACCTCGAACAGAGTATGGGCCGGACTCCTTGTCTTCTGAACTCACTGGACACTCCTTGTTTCGCCGCCGAATACCTACAACCTCCAAGAACACCATTAGCGCCTATCGGCCGGTTATGACCGGGAGACACTTCGACGCTCAAGTTAGATATCTCTCTGAGAGATCTCTAAGCAAGAGTTTTTGGGATTGAAAATTACGTACCTGGCGGTGTGGGGGTGCCTCTCTTTATATAGGGATCAAGATTAATGGAGGCTGAATCCTTTTAGGATTCTGCCTCCTATCAGTTAGGATTTGTCTCCTATCTTGATGTGATTTGATTCTGATTTGTTTCCATCTCTATGGATCTGATGTTGATTTGTTCCCATCTTGTATATTCGATCAAATCATATACAAGATGGAAACTATCCTTTCCATTTAGGGGGCCGACATGGGCCTCATTGGTCCGGGGTGCCCCTTCATGAGGTGGGTCGGCCTTCGGGCTTTTGGTTTATTGTAGCAGGTTGTATGGGAACCTACGTGTTTGGGCTGGACCTTCGGGCCCAGAATATTTTGTCCACCCTCAACTGCCCCTACCTCTGGTCCTTGATCGGCTGGCCTATTCGGTGAAGTGCCAGAGCTTTGAATCTTTGTTCGGTTGGCAATTCATGTTTGTACGGTGTGCATGTGGTCGAGTTATTCGGGGTATGCATTGAGTGATAGAGTTTCAGGAGGCGATCTGTTACTTAGAGTCTTCTGCTCGGTTATTTGGGGATAGCTAGACTGCCTAGATCCCTTAGGCTCCTCTCATAACTGATGGCGGCTGGCCTCGAGCCTCGTGTGGATGACGTGGCGCGCGCTGATTGGATTAGCGGGAGGGCACGCGTCGTTTCAGGGAACTGCGTAATGATTACAAACGGCGCATTTAATGCATGTTTTTTCAAATCTCGTGGGTATAAAAACCCGTTTGGATTACTGTGGTCGCTTTTTACCATTTCTGAATTTCCTCTCTGAAAACCATTCTTGCAATTTCCGGCGAACTGTGCTCCCACTTCCGGCGACGTATTTTTCCAAAAATCGGCGACCTTCCACTGTTGAAAAAACTTGTAAGCATCTCATATTTCCTTTCGTTGCTTTTTTGTTGCTTTGAGCCCAGTTTGCCTTCATTTCTTCCTCCTCCTTCTCTTTATTTTTCGTTTTCTCCAGAAAGATGGGCAAACTCAGGAAGTTAGTATCGACGCCGGTGGCAATGCGTGAGTTCCGGCGTCGATACAATGTTCCGGATGACTCCCAAGAAGGAAATTGGGAAAAGCTCCCCCTTCCACTTGTTACCATAGTGGAAAGAGGTTTTCGGTTCCCAATTCATCCCCTTCTTCGGCGAGTACTTCGGCATTACCGAGTAAGCCCCATGCAAGTATCCTCTAATGTTTTTAGAGTGGTCATGAGGGTTATTGAGTTAAACCGTATCCTGGGTACCGATCTGGGCATCTGGGATATAGTTTACTATTACAACATGGTGAAGCACTCCTCCTGATCATTCTACCTCAAAGCGAAGAGGGTGACTGAGAAACTCGTTATAGAATTACCAAACTCCGGTAAGGATGTCGACGACGATTTCCTGTACATAACGGGGAACTTCGAGTTCGGTCCCGGGGAAGAGCACGACATCTTCACCATCCCTCGAAAGGACGGACTGGGACCCGGTAGGTCCCCCCACAACCTGTTTGTTTTTATTTCTCATCGGGTACTTATTCTTAGTAATAACCGAACCCTTATTTTTTCCTGCCCGGTGTAGGTGCCATTGTTAACAATCCTTCTCGCGAGCCCCTTCCTGGTGGGGACTTGAAAAAGGTCTGGGTATACGAGGGCTTGCCCGAACAAAAGAGGCTAGGCCGTGCTGCTCATATACTCTTAAAATATATACCGACGTATAGGAGTTTCATTCGGCCGGATACATCAGGTGTTCGAATTGCTGCCCCTGCCTCGGCGCCAGTGGATGTGCCGGAAGCCATTGTCCTACCATTCAACCGAGTAGAGAGACAAGTGACCGTAGCTCAGCTTTCCCTTGCCGCTGCTGAGCCGGGTCCTTCAAGTCCTATGTATACCATTTCTATTTCTTCATCTTCTTCCTCCTCCATAGACTTTTCCATTTTTAAAGATCTTAAGGAGATGGCACAGAAGAAGGTTCTTACCGCCGACCTTACCTAGTTCCTCACTCTCAGTGGGCCGAAGAGGAAGGTAACCGTCGCAGCAACCACCCCGACCAATTTCGCTGCCGAACTGACGGAGGAGGCCACTCCGATCCCCAAAGTGGCATCTCAATCTCCCCTAAAAAAGTTGAAGAAGGTCGGGGGCTCCCTTCTAAAGGACAAAGGGAAGGGGAAGGAGAAAGAGAAAAGGGAGAAGGAGAGAAAAGAGAAGGGAAAAGCTATTGTGGAGAAGTTTGGGGAAGCGGAGCCGTGGTCTCCTGATTTTAAGAAGGGTGAGCGGGTGATCACTGTTCAGGACCGGGCCAAGTCCCCGGACACTACTTTTGCTCTGTCAAAGGCTTTATTGCTGCCGGCCGATATGGAGGAAGCCCGAAAATTCCCCCACAAACAGCTGGTGAAATCCTCCATTCTCCATTCTATCCAGGTACTCTTCGATATTCTTCTCTTCGGTCATCATTGTTATTTTTTGGGCTTTCTACTAAGGTCCTCCCCCCCCCCCTCCCCTTTTTTTAGTGCCTTCAGCATCTGGTGGCGACCATAGAGAGGCTGGAAGAGAGGGAACTGGAGTTAGCCAAGTTCTTAGAGCAGAACCAATAGTACCTCCAGCAGATGTCGAAGCTGGAGGCCAGCATCCGGGCAAAGGACAAGCTGCTCGGCACTGCTCATGCACGGCTTTTCGAGCTGGAGGTCTCCG
>JAOTRH010006106.1:0-23715 GCA_034768845.1 Heliamphora exappendiculata
ATTTAGATTGATTAGAATATTAGATTGATTAGATTGATTTTGATTTGATTATATTGTATCTCCTTTATTGTTTATCCTTATTCGCCTATAAATATGCCATATATTGTACAATTTGATATAGATAGAAAATATACAATTATTTTCTCTTCTCAATTTCTTCAGAAAGTTATAATTCTTTTGTTTGTAGAACATGAAAACTTATATACATTCTATGCTGGTACGATTAGATTATAAGTAGGTTAAAGAACTATAAACCGCAACAACTCGCTTTTCTTATTTTTTTAACCCAAATCACCTAACCCAACTCCCCCACAAACCATCATAGGTGAATTGGGTTGGTGCGGGTGGACAAGTTGGAGCGATTGCTGGGTTATATACACACCACTAACTGGTTGGTGGTTGTAATTACTTTGTTTTTTTTTTTTTGCTATTTGTTATTTTAATTTTTTGGACGAACTTATACAATGTACTAATTATAGTTGTTAAGGTAAATTACACTGACTTCTCATGAGATTTACGAAAACATCAACCACCTCTCCTGTGGTTTCTGAAATATCACTAACCTCTCATCTGGTTTAGTTTTTGCATCAAATTAGTTCAACCGCTAAATTTTCGTTACTACTTAACGAAAAAACTGTTTTTTAATGTATATTTTTTTATTAGAAAAGAATATATTAAAAAGGTTTTTCATCAAAAACTATTTTTATTATTATATAAAAAATAATATATTATTTTCTAATAAAAAATATACATTGAAAAATAATTTTTTTATTAAATAGTAACGAAAATTTGACAGTTGGACTAATTTGATACAAAACTAAATCAGATGAGAGATTATTGACCTTTTAGAAACCAAAAGAGAAGTGATTGATGTTTTCGTGAATTTCAGGAGAAATCAATATAATTTACCCTTGTTGTTAATACCTTAGTGTAATAATGGAAATGGATCGGTACTTCTAATAATGCGCGTCTTTCGCAAGCTTTTATGAACTTACTATCTACCTTTAGTGGCACTGATTACGTCAGTTTTCTTAATTCAACAGTAAACACAAAGCTCTTGCTTTGATCTCCACGTCTAACGGCTCTATTTTCACGACCAATAATAATGGGGTTCATGACAATATATGTAGGATTTGTGAGTAAGAAGCTAATCCACGTCATGTATTTGATGGTGAGATTAGTATAGGGAATTCAAAGTCAAGCTCGCTATTATTTTATTTGCCTACATTATATATCACATGTTTATTGTTGTATAGTGAACTACTAGAACCAATTAGGACATTACACGTATAACTCTACGCTGTCACCTAAATATAAACACTAACTAACTTACCTCAATTTCATGATTATGAAACATAATTTATTCAATTAAATTATAGAAATGAGTGCTTATAAAAAAATATTGTGTAATGTGGAACTTAAAACAATAACCGTATATCCAATGGGACGGTAGTGATGAGGTTGTAAATTTCTATCTCAAGATCGATATTATATCTCTGCAATCTATAATACTATAACTAACTGAAACATTCTTCAAAAATCTAAAAATTTAGGTTCTAGTAGTTAAAAATTGTAATAGAAGTTATGGGTATTTAAAAAAATTTATAATTTATAGTTAAAATTAATAACAAAAAGTTAAAAATTACTATAAATAGCTTTTTCAAACACAATGAGAAGAATCGGAATCTCAAAGGCTTCATTGTAAAGCCCATTAGGTCAGTTTCGAAAAATTGATCCATTCTCTACTATCTATCCACTCTGCTCTTTCTTTCATTTTCTTGGAGATTATACCAAGTAAATCCCCCTATTTGGAGTGTATCATACACACCTCTTATCTCAGCTATTAAATTTAATATAATTTATCTCAGCCTTCCGTTCTAATATTTACTTGACTGGCTGCTGAAAGAACTCACTACAACTAAAATTAATTCTGTAATTGATTTTGATAATCCAATATTTAGTACTATTTTTAGAATCGATTCTAAAATTATTCAAGACATCCGTGTCCAAAAATACAAATTATATCGGAATCGATTCAACAAATTGATTGGTGAGGACATAATAACATGGAATATTCGCTAGGGTAACTAATTAACT
The DNA here is from genome assembly GCA_034768845.1 of Heliamphora exappendiculata. Classification (NCBI taxonomy): domain Eukaryota; kingdom Viridiplantae; phylum Streptophyta; class Magnoliopsida; order Ericales; family Sarraceniaceae; genus Heliamphora; species Heliamphora exappendiculata. Next base: position 2,098 of record JAOTRH010006106.1, read on the forward strand.
CTTGACTCGATTTTAGTCTTTCTTAATTATAACAAACAAAGCACCATAACAATCGATTGTGAAATTGATTCGTATGCGAACTGTAATATATTGCCACGAGAATCTATCTATTTTCAGTGTTATACTTTATGAACTTTTATAGTTACGACGGTTTGCAAACAAAGTTACGATGTATTTTGAACAAATCGTAATGAGTAAATATTATGAATATTTTTTAATTGTATTGTGATTCTTACAATTCTTATTACGATGATTTGTGTTTGACCATATTGCAGCACATAATTTGTGATTATTGTGGTTTGTTTTATGTTTTTTATAAATTTGATTTATAATCATTTTTGGTGAAATTAAAAATTATTTTGGTAAGTCATTATTGATAATTATATGAATAGTATTGGTTCATTTTATGATCTTTTTATATACTTATTTTGAGTATTTATGGTTAACTACAAAAGAACATAGTTATGAAAAAAATTCTTTTATCTTTTCTTATGATTTTTTATGGATTTTTAATGATCATTTGTGGTTACAATTATTATTAATTTTTAACAAGAATATTTATGAAAATATTTTGTCATTGAATTATAATAACTGGTGGTGTGTTTGAAAATTTTATGAATGTTGGTTGTATAAACTATGATATTTTTTTTTTGACAAATTTATGATGCTATTGTGGTTGGTTGAGAATTCATTATGAACGTTTTCATTAGAGTTACAAATTTAATTTTGTGATTTTGATTACGAATATTTATTTAACCTATTTATTATCGGTTTAAAAAGTCAAAAAATAGGCGATGTGACTTCATCTTAGTCATTAATAGAATATATATATATATATATGTATATGTATATATGTTATACCTTTTTTAAAGAGTGTCCACTAAAAGAGCAAATATTCAATACTTTTAGAGCAAGTTTAGGCGGTGCTCTAACTTCACAATTATTAGTGTGTTTAATGACTCATCACTTTTTTGTTATTATTTTATTCAACATGTGAGATGCGTCATCTAATGATTTAAAAAGAGTATTACTCCAAGAGTATTAAATAATTATTCCTACTAAAACATCACTTTCTTACATGATCTCGAAGAGTTAGGTCAATTGGTCAGATTTTGAATTTGATCATAAATGATCACCATTAGAGCTATTAAAAGTTTGTTGGCCCATTAATTTCAAAATCCGTGATTAATTAAAGTGCACACAAACTAGTTCAAACATCGATTGTCAACAAAAAAAAAAAAGAAAAAAAAAAAGAAAAAAGAAAAGCTATTGATCCAATGGTTTGAAAGAAACATCGCTCCAACAAGAACATTGAATATTTATTTCTCGCGGCTATTGATCTTTAAACGTCCGTTTCTCTTTCCAACTTTCACAATCTCATTGAAAACTCCTTTGCAATGCATTAGGGCCAGTGTCTGAGAAGACCATCTTCAATTTGTATAATTCTTTCCAAACAAAAATTCCTTTAAGATGATTCAATTTCTATTACAAATATTACATGAAAAAAGAAATTTCGTCAACAATCTACTTCAAAAGTTCTACGGTTTTTCATTCTCTCAAACTCCTATAGACTTGCTCAATCTTTTGAGACCCTCTTTTCTCGGCTTGTTTGTTCATTTTTCTCATTTAGAAGATTTACCGAGACTCTTTTGTTTCTTTTTTTTTTTAATTTCTTTCTCTCCTTGGAATAAAAGCCCTAAACCGACTACTCTTTTTTTAGCATTTGACAACTTTGGGTAAGAAAAACTTTTTTGTCACAATTAAAACCTACGCTATTAGATGATTTCGTTTGGCAAATGATTTAAAATTTGATTTTTTTTTTTGGCTTAAAATTAGAAAGCCAAAAAGCTTGGTTTGAGAGCCCAAAGACTTTTAGCATTTTAGTATTTATTTTATATAAATTAATTTTATATATTTTTTAGAATATCATAATTTTTATTATAAACATTTAATTTTTATAAAAATTATATATTAAAAATCTACTAGATAAAATCTATCAAACAAGATAAAATTAAATAAAACCAAATTGAAAAAAATTATAATAACTTTTTTTTTACTTAAAGCTCTTTTGGCATAAAATTACTTTAAATCAAGCTTTTTAATTTATTATATTTTTACTTAAATTCACATTTACAATTCATTAAACTAACTTTTTTACTTATTAGCTTAAAATGATTTTAAACAAATTGTTTTACTTAATGAAAAAAAAAGGGAATCATTGCCGTGTACAATAGTGTTTGAAATCACAAACTCCGTTATGAAAATGGACTAATAAAGGCCTGTTTGGGCTAAATTTTTTATTTTTAATTTTTTGTTTATTTTTGTCTTTTCTGATTTTTTTAATCTTTTTATTAAAATTTTAATTTTTTTAAATTGTCTCAATTAGATGAATTGAATAGTAAAAAAATTTGATCGAATGATAAAAAAGTTCACTAGAGATGATAAGCAATATAAAATTTGGTTTATTAACTTATTTTACCTTATTTTTATTTATTTTTGAACTTTTTTATATTTTGATAAAAAAATATACTTTTTCGACTCGTCTCGATGAGAGAAGTCAAAAAACATAATAGTTTGACGAAATGATAAATTTTTTTTCATTAAAGACGAAAATAAGTAAATAAAAAATTAGCCATATTTGGGAAAAATGTTCAGAATTTTGCTTATTTTTGTCTTTTTCTAGTTTTTTTTTTCATCTTTTGACTATTTTTTTTTGATTTTTTTCATATCATCTCGATGATGAACCCAAAAATCTTAATTAAAATATAAAAAATGCATTAAAAACAAAAAAAACAACATAAAATTTGATTTATTAGCTTATTTTGACTTATTTTTGTATTTTTTAAACTCTTTAACATTTTGATCAAAATTTTTATTCTTTTGGTTTGTCTCGATGAGAGTAGTCGAAAAGCATAATCGATAAACTAAATAATAAAAAAAGCTTACTAAAAATAAATTTAAATAAATAAATAAACAATTATTCCAAACCGGGCCAATTATCTCAAGCAGGGCCAAAGTCTCATTTTCATATTCATTGGATGGACCAAAAATATCTTCCAGCCCAAGTTTAGAGGGACTTATGTGGTTTTGGGCTTTAATGCCAACATCCATTTGGAGACATCATAAGTTTCAAGCCCATTATCCAAACGGGTGTTTGAGAATGTAATACACTTAGGTCTTATAAACATTTATTGCAATATATATATATATATATTATAATTTCGAGGATAGCGTTATTTTAAGGAGAGAAGATTATAGTAGTTTAAATTTTAAAGAATTAAATGGTAATAAAATAATAAGTATATTGTATTTATAATAAAATAAAGAGAAAATTACACACACCTCTTATACTATGAGCGTGCATCACTTTATCATTTGAACTAAATAAACATATAAATAGATTCCCTTAATTATTCGATGATATCACTTCAATTCATTCTGTTAGCATTTTGTTAGCATTCTGTCTTTTAAGTTAACGAAAAGTTACACGAATACCCATTACATTATAAGGTTGTATCTCTTTGTCCCATGAGTTATGAGATTGTATTACTTTACCCCTGTACTAAGGGTATTTTTGTTATTTTTGAATGACTCCGTTAATTTGAAAAAAAAATACTAACAAAAGGAATATGAGTACTACGATCGAATAGTTAAAGGAGCCTATATGTATGCTTCTTTAATTCAGGGAGGTAAAGTGCTGTAGCTTAATAATTTTAGGAGTATTCGTGTAATTTTCCCTAGAATAAAATAATTTATATTAAAAGTAAATATAATCTTGAAGTTTTAAAATTGAGTTGAGACAGGTGAATGGTAAGGCATGAGAGAATTTTTAGGAAAGATAAGTGTTGTTATAGAATAAAGAAAAAAGATATTATAAATAGGGGTAATTGAAATAAGTGGAGAATTGGAGTCTATTATGTATTATATACGTGGAAAAAGATGGGAGTTTTATTACACATTGGGAGTTCAGATAAAGAGAGCAAAGAATAAGAAGAGCCGCAAGAAGATGCCTCATCCGTAATTTTTGGTAGAAAAAGTAACAAATTAGTTTTTTTTAAAAGTTTAATCGAATTAAAAAGAGAGAAAACAATGATTAATTTTGCTCACTCAATTAACAAAAAAAACGAAGCTTTCGACTGCCGTGACTAATGAGTGAAGAACTATACATGTAGTCTAATTTTTTTTTATATAGACATATTTTAGGATTAGTTTTTTTTTTAGATCTCATAAGAGAGGATTAATCTGATTAGATTACTTTTATTAGTTTTAGTTCAATCATATAGAAAGAGAAAATATTTTTGATTGATTTGTCTCTAATTAAGAGAAAATATTTTTATTTCCAACAAATAAACATCCATTTTTGATTATCTACTTTTATTATAATTGTAGATTGATGAAGTTTGGTAACCAATTAGGAAATACTTGATTTGCAATAACTTTTGACATGTATATATAACTTTGGACATATATATATCCAATAGGGAATCTTTACAATCATGGCATAAAGTGGGTATCCTATCAATCAAAGAATTGTTATTTTATATTTTTAATATTTATATAATTCTTATCATATTATTCCCACCGACCATAAGAATATCACTATTTATTTGTGATTAAATGATGTAAAATGAATCTTTTCGAATGATTTATGATTTATGTATTTAATTCAGTAGACGGTCAGTATTGGAGAATCCTGCAGCTAATGACAAATGATAAATATATTAGTAGTTACTCTACAACACAATTACTAAAATATTACAAAATATATGTAATATTTAAATTGTTAGGTAAAAATTTGAATTTAATTACTAAACATAATTTCACTAATTTTCAGTGAGCTTTTATTATGTCGGTCGAACCCATTCAGATAAAATGTATCTCTTAATTATTTCTCTTATTTAAGAAGAAATACCATTCGATTCCAATTATTAATTTATTATAAATCCATATTTTGATCAAGGCGTAAGGGTAATTTAAATTTTTTTATTTTAAAGGCTGAATCTAGGTAATTACTTAAACTGACTACATACCCATATTTTGAGATCAAACCAAATGTAGTTAATAAATTTATTTTAATTTTAGTTTTGAGATTTGTTAAGTGTAAAACTCATTTAATTTTTTTGAAATTGATTTAATTTAATTTATAATTGGTAAATGGCCTATTATTTTAGATTTTAGAATTTTATTTGGGTGAACATTTGAGTTCACGAATTTTATGGCTTCATCTATTGAGTGAGTTGCCGACGTATTTGAGTCCAGATTAGCTCTAGATTAAAATCAAATTAAATGTAATTCAAAACATAAATTTATTTATTTATTTATTTTGGTGAATCTTAGAGATTCATTTAACAATTTAAGAATTTAAAAATTATAACATTACTGTAAAGAGAGCATATTTCAGCTAGGTTAGCACCTACTCTCTTACAATTCATATATCAATTCTAAATTCTACTTTTATATTTTTATTTTAGTTTATGATTGTACTCATTTAAATGGGTTGCCTACGTATCCAAGTTTAGATTAGCTTGTTAGTTCTAGGCAATTTAATATGGGGTAAATTAGGTTTTAAAATAATAATAACAATTTTTAATTTTTTTTTCAAAAACTTTTTAATTTCACAAAAAATAAATATAGCAGAAATATAAATAATAGTGAAATTAAAAAGGTAAGAGAGAGAAAATGGAACTAAACACCATGATTTATGGTAGTTTGGTTTCTTTCAAGTCTACGTCCACTGCTCAAGACTCCCCTTGAAAATTTACACTATTTTCGAATGCTTTAGAGGCGCATTCAAAAGCGCTTTTACAGTCTGAAGAGGTTTCTACAAATATTTTTTATTTTTTGAAATTCTCTTCAGCTCTTCTTTAAGAAGTTAGCTCACTCTCTTAAAGTATCATACGAGTGACTCACCTTTTATAATAAATGAGATTTGAATCAAATATTCACAAACACTCACTCCTTACAATGATTTGATAATAAATGTACAAGGAAGTTAGAGTATTTAGCGGGAGGAGTAAATGTAGCAGTAAATGCTTCTTTAAAGATTTTGAGCTTTTAATGCAATCAATAGAATAATAATCAAGAAGTTTGAAACTCTAAAATTTACTCCTTATATAGCCTACTGAAGTAAATAACCGTTGGGTGATTGATGGAGGCCAAAGAATAATGAAAATATTATCATCCGAACCAACGCCATTTTTGAAATCTATCGTTGGTGTTGACACAATTCCCTTAGGTGTCGACACAATCTGGTCGTGGCCTTAATTCTTGGGCAAACGTGTCAACTCAATACTACGTTGGTGTCGATCTTATTTTTGTATTTTTTTCATCCACACAGTGGTGTCGACAGATGGAACTCTTGGTGTCGACCCTTGTATTACTTTAATTTTTCAGCTGAGACTTTGGTGTCGACTCATATCAGAGTTGGTGTCAACTCAAGACTTCATGGTTTGCTCATGGTGTCGACTCAAGTCTTTATTGGTGTTGACTCAAATGAGAGACTTTAGCTACTGAAAAAATGGTGTCGACATTTCTTCACTTTGGTATCGACCCTTTCAATCAGACTTGGCTACTGGAAAAATAGTGTCGACACTTCTTCACTTTGGTGTCAACCCTTTCAGTCCGACTTGATTACTAGAATTTTAGTGTCGATACTTCTTCACTTTGGTGTCGTCCCAAAGTGCTTGTTTCTAGAGGGTGATTTTGTGTCTACTCATTTGCTATTTGGTGTTAACACAATTTGAATTTTTTAGATGGTATCTAGGTGTCGACTCATGTTGTCTTTGGTTTCGACACTTAGAACCTAGAGCCTAGAGCCGAAGGATCACTTGGTGTTGACTCATGTGTGTGTTGGTGTCGACACAAAATGAATCCCGTCAAGATGTTGATGTGTCGACTCATTCGTGCATTGGTATCAAGTCATTATGGATCCTGGTCTAATACTGGAGGTGTCGACACATATGTTTTTGGTGTTGACACACTTGAGTTTTCAAAATGTCTCAAGAAAAACTGTTAAAGTGTCGACCTAAACTTCAATGGAGTCGACACACTTGAGTTTGTCAACCGTGCTTTGCGTGTAAGTCTCGACCCAAAAGCCAATTGGTATCAATACAAAACGTTCTATTCAATAACACTAAGTGTCAACTCATTTAGCGCAATGTGTTAGTACAAATGGCATAGGTGATAGAGGCAAACTACCAAAATCATTAATTTGTAAATAATTTTTTTGAAAAAATAAAATTGGATGGACAAAATAAAAATCCGTACCATCACAGTTAATTCAGATGAATACCTTTTGGTCGTTTCTTCAACTATGAACTTTGATTTCTCGAGTTGAAGCTCTAGTTAGACCTACTGTATCCTCGATGCGATTTCCAAACGTAGTGTGGGTTACGATCATTCGAGAACTGATATTGACAGAACCTGATGCGATTTCCAAACGTAGTGTGGGTTACGATCATTCGAGAACTTATATTGACAGAACCTGGATAACTTTAGTCTTGAAAGACAACTTCTAAATTTGGTTGAGTCTACCCACATATTTATAGGGCTACAATAAGGACCTGTGAAGTAATTATGACATAGACTTCTAGTGTGATCCGAATACCTATTCAGTGATTTCTGCAAATATACAAACCTCTCAGTGATTTCTGTAATTATAAAAATTTTACAACGATTTCTGTAATTTTTATAAAATACTAAATTATAATTCATACCACTAAAGAGCTGTAACTGCACTCTTAACTATAATCTCAAGATCAATTTACATTGAGTTCCTGTTATTGAATGCTTAACTCATCTCTCCACGTTAAGATTCTCGATATCTTCCAATTAAATTTAATTACTGATAATTTAATTTAATCGGCATCTTTAAGATTTCTTAAGCTCTTCCGCATAATTTATTTGACTGTCGGATAATTAAATCCACTTGTAGAGTTTGGCCCAGTCAAAACTTATAAGCTTTCTTAATTGAGTATCGTCAATCCCGAACAATTGGGACGTGGATTCCGTCAATAATTAATATTCATTATATAATTAATACTGCTATCTAACTCATCGGGACTATTGACCTATAAAAGATCGTATCTCCGATGAATCAAAATAAAAAATATTAAATATACACAAATAATAATTATTTGGGATTAAAAATATAAGCACTCATAATAACCATGTGGTATAAATTAATTTATATAGTTAGTATAAAATTGATTATCCCAATGTAGTCTTGTTCAATAAATACAAACTGTACTAGTACAGCGAGTTGGAACAATAGACAACGTTATTATCTGTTCCTTATAATTAAGACAGGTCTACTAAAATTTTGTGCTACTGTCATATCCATGGTTAGTCTATTTCTATTTAAACTGTGAACAAAAATTTATTTTCTGCAAGAACCTATAATCTGGTCTTTTGTGTTCAAGCCGTACTATACACACTGGATTAAATACTGTACAGAATAAAAGATAACTGTGCATAATATTAAATAAATGATATTGCATACATTACTCATTAAGATTATCATAAAATAGAAAAATAATTTTATTAAAATAAAATTAAATACTAAAACCAAATAAAAATTATGATTTTCAGTATATAATCCTGACAATCTCCCACTTATACTCAAAATTATGTTGTCATACATCTTACTCCCATGTTCTCTACATGACTGTCAAAAGTCTTAACTGGTAAGCTTTTTGTAAAAGGATCTGCAAAGTTGTTCCCTAATACAATCTTGATTACAGCAACATTACCCCTCTGTACAAGTTCTCGCATCAAGTGATACTTATGCTCAATATGCTTTCCTTTCTTGTGAACTCTTAGGCTTCTTCGAGTTTGTAACCACTCCGCTATTGTTACAATAAAGTGTAATAATCGACTAAACTGAATGCACCACATCTAGATTCAATAGGAAGTTTTTGAGCCAAATGGCCTCTTTGGTTGCTTCAGAAGCCGCCACGTACTTGGTCTCCATGGTGGAATCAGCAATGTAGGACTGCTTGATACTCCTTTAACTTATAGTTCCTGAGCCAAGCGTCCTTTTTGTTTGATTAGAAATTCGAGTATGTGTACCTTAAAAGTACTAGACTATCTTCTTGGTAAACTAACATATAATCCTTAATTTTTTTAGGTATTTGATTATATTTTTTACCGCAGTCCAATGCTCCAACCCCGAGTTAGACTGATATCTGCTAACCATACCAACGACAAAGTATATGTCGAATCTAGTAGAAAACATAGCTTACATTAGGCTTCCTACTGTCGAAGCATGAGAAATCGTCTTCATCTTTTCTATCTCATCAAGTGTCTGAGGACATTGATCATTGGATAAGTGATTCCATGCCCAAAAGGAAATTTTTTTTTTTTAGAATCCTGCATGCTAAAACAAGCAAGAATATCATCGATATACTTTACTTGTGATAAGTCCAACATTTTTTGTTTTTGATCTCGCAAAAGCTTGATCCTAAGAATGTGACTGATTTCTCCCAATCTTTTCATATCGAATTGTCCAAATAACCATACTTTTATTGAAGATAACACCCCATATCGTTTTCAATGAGTAAGATATCATCTACATAAAGTACTAAAAAGACCACCACACTTCCATCACGCTTTTTGTACACACAGGACTCATTGGACTCTGATCAAAATCATAAGACTTTATGGATTGATTAAACTGAGTTTCCAAGATCTCGATGCCTACTTAAGTTCATAAATAAATCTCTTAATCTTACACAATATGTGCTCCTGACCCCTTGCTATGAAACTGTCTGGCTGTACCATATAGATACACTCGTCAAGACTTCTGTTAAGAAAAGCAGTCTTAACATACATTTGCCAAATTTCGTAATCGAAATGAGCCGTAATGGATACGAGAATCTGAATAGATTTAACCATAGCTACCAGCGAAATTTTTTTCCCATTATCGATTTTTTTTTTCTGAGTGAACCCACTTGTAACAAGCCTAACTTTAAAAGTTCAATCTTCCCATCTACTCCTCTCTTCCTCTTGTAGATTCACTTATATCCATTGGATTTTATCTCTTTAAGTGGTTCTATAAGTTCCCAGACTAGATTAGAATACATAGATTTTACCTCTGAATTCATACATTTTTGCCAAAGATTTGTATCTTTATCCTAAAGTGTTTCATTGTAACTACAGGGTTCGGTATCCAGTTTTATCGGGGTTCTATCAAAAGACTCTCCCAAGAATATATACCAATCGGATTGATGAACAACCCTCCCACTATAATGAGGCACTACCTGCGTTTGTATACTAGCAGTAACACGCTGTGCAGAATCTGAACCTTGTGTATCATTATCCACATGCTCGTCAGGTATGTTAATGGTAGCATCCTAATCATGATTTACACTTGTCTCGATAATCCTCCCACTACGATGAGATAATGGGATATTAGTAACTTGTGGTTCTTCTTCCGTACTATTGATATTTTCTTTCAATTCTTTTAGAATAATTTTACTTTTGGACCTATGACCTATAATATAATCCTCTTTTAAGAACCGGGTATTGGTGCTAATAATGACCTTTTGATCTTTAGAATTATAAAATAGACCACCATTCGTTCCCTTCGGATACCACACAAAGAAACAAGCTTTTATCCTCGATTTTAACTTACCTGCATTCTCTTTTAGCACATGTGTTTGGCACTCCCAAATTCAAATATGTCTCAGATTAGGCTTACGCCTGGTTCACAATTCTGTGGGAGTAGAAGGTACTAATTTAGAAGGTATCAAGTTTAGAATATAAGCCGCTGTCTCTAATGCAAGTTCCCAAAACAAATTGGGTAATCTTGAATAACTCATCATTGACTTTATCATTTTCATAAGGGTCATAATCCTTCTTTCTGCTACATCTTTCTGTTGTAGAGTGTCTGGTGCAGTCAACTGGGATATAATCTCTTCTGACGACAAGTAGTTTCTAAACTCTCCAAAGAGGTTCTCTCTACTACAGTCGGATCGAAGTGATTTGATACTTTTACCTAGACACTTCTCCGCATTCGCCTTGAATTTTTTAAATTTCTCAAAGCATTCAAACTTATGGTGCACTAGGTAAATGTATCCATACTTTGAGTAGTCGTCAATGAAACTGACGAAATACTCAAAGTCACCTCTAGCCCAGATAGTCATAGGACCACATATATCAAAGTGACCAGTTTTAACGATATTTTAGCTCTATAACCTTTGGTCGAGAAGGATCTCTTAATCATCTTACCCTCTAAGCAGCACTCACAAACTAGAAGTGCTTTCACTTTTAATGAACTCAAAGGTCTATCTTCTATCGATTTATTTATCCTTTTTAGATTAATATGATCCAAGCGTAAATGCAAAAAAACGTTTGGTTCATTAAAGAAGAAAATTTTCTTTTATATGGTAATTAGATGTGTTATTCAATTCAGTTAGTTGCAGTATAGGAGAGATATAAGATATAATATACAGATCATCCATCAATGTACCAGAACAAATAAAATATTTATTTTTCTTAAAAATCACAGAATCATTAAAATGAACAGAATATTTGTCATTTATTAAATTAAAAATCGAAATTAAATTTCTTCTAATTGAAGGGATATAAAAACAATCTTTCAAAATTAAAATTTTATCTCTACTGAAGCTGAGAGTGACATCTCCTACTACAACCACTGTCACCTTGGTATTATTGTCCATATGTAAGTAAATTTTTCCATCACTGAGCTGCTTAGTTTCCTAAAACCCTTGTAAAGAATTGCAGACATGATTCGTGGCTCCTGTATGTACACATTAGATACCGGTAGATAACACCGCTTAACATGTTTCAACTAATAGTGAACAGAAATTACCTTGCTTGTTCTGCTTACTAAGAAAAATCGAACACTGCCTTTTCCTATGCCCAAACTGGTTTCTGTGATAGCACTTGCCTCTTGATTTCTTTACACAAGCTTTTGGCCCTTTAGCTGCTTTTGGACTCATGCTTCCTTATTTTTGAACCTTTTTTTCTTTTTGCCTTTCAACTTAGAGAAAGAACCTTTTATGCCACATGCACAGAACCTGACTTCCTAAGATCACCCTCGGCTGCTTGAAGTTCTTTAAGAAGTTCTGCCAATGAAAAATTGAGCTTATTCATGGAATAATTCAGGCAGAATTGCTTAAAGCTATCAGGTAGTGATTAGAGTATGATATCGACATGGGTTTTTCTGACAATCTCAGTTCCTAGGATCTCCAGTTCATTTAGAAGACTGATCATCTTCAGAACATGATCCTTAACTGGGATGCCTTCAGCCATGCTTGTATTCATTAGAGATTTCATGGTCACCTGCCTAGCAGCACGATTTTGATCACTAAATATTTCTTTGAGGTTTATAATCACGTCATATGTACTGGACATAAACTGATGCTGATACTGTAATATATTTGACATGAAAGCCAAAATGTAACAGTGGGCCATCTGATCAGCTTTCTGCCACTTCTGATAAGCCCTGGTTTCTTGTTCGGTCGCCCCCTCATCAAGCACTGGTGGACAAATCTTAGACAATATAAATTTATAGCCCTCAGTAGTTAAGACAATGTCCAAATTCTTTTTCCACTCTAAATAATTTGGTCACGTTAGTTTGTTTTCTTTGAGTATGGTCGCGAGTGAATTAAAAGCTATTTTAATCTTGAAAATCACATAATTAAAATAACCGTTAATTATGATTAGCAAAACTTTAAATTTATTTTAAATTTGGTTTCCTCTACCATTTAAAAAAAAATCGCCAGCAGCCTAGTACCCTATGAATAGCATGCCTCGCTGGGAGGACATCTACTATCCACTGTTTGTCCAGACATGTCAATTCTTATTAATTTTATTATCTAGGCAACAGATCAGGCCAAGCAAAATTAAATAACTAACATAGTTTCGGTTCAGTAAATAATAGCAGTGACTTAGATGGAGATGATACTATTATTTACAGTTAAGTGTTATCCAACACTTAATTTCAAGTCAATCGCTTTACAATAAACCCTTCAAATAGAGAAGTAATCCATACTAACAATTATCTAGAATTATTCATAAATGAGGTTTGTACTTGTGATACCGCAATTAATTATGTCCGATGGGGAGGATGAAGGCCTTACTATCAACACGCAGAATTAATTACATCATATACGATCTGGTGATGAAGACCGCAAGATTTATCTGTGAATAAATTTTCTCTCCTATTTATATTTTTAAAATATTTTTGAGGGTTATAAAAATTTATTTAATTAAAGAAAATTTATTAATTTTGAAAATCATACGATTCGAAAGATTTCAAAACATTTTTTCATGTATACGATCCAAAAGATTTTGATTTGTCAAACCATATTTTCATGTTTTAATGCGTAACAAATAAAATTTGATGAATGTACAGTTTTTTCTTTACTTTACAGTTAATGTATTGATTAAGGGCATTTAAATATTTTATATTTACGTTACACATTTTTTGAAATAAATAATTTATTAAGATTAAACATTTTCCATTTAATTAATCCAAAATTCAGAATTAATTTTTACGTTTTTTTAAGATATTCGATTTTAAAAAAAATCATCTTAAACGTGTTATTTTGTAAAAAAAATAAAATATATAAAATTTTTCTATTTAATTAAAAAATTATTAATTAAAAAAACTTAATTTTATTCTTCATTACAAAATATTAATTAAAATCGAATTTTTCGAATTAATTAAAATCAACAAAAAAAAAGAAAAATAAATATACATCATCCACGCAATTTAAATAAATAAGAAAAAGTAATATATATATATATATATATATATATATATATTTCAATTTTATGATCAAATAGAAACTCTATTGAGTTTCAGTCTAATGTTCAAAGATTAACTCGTAATTTTTTAATCCTTATCCGAATCAGCTTCCGGCATCCAAGTTGTATCAAATTTTTTTGATATGCAGTGTCATACAAATACAACACTATTTGGATCATTACATATTACAAAAACAGCCTCGAGAGGCCCAAACATCAGCCACCATCGCTGGCCCACAGGCACTGCCGCATGCCGCCACTTCAGGCGGCTTTTGCCGCTTCGTTTGAGCTCCGTTCTCGATTCCGTTCTGTTTTTTTGAAAAAGAGCTTATAAAAATACTATTTTTGAAATAAAAATTCTGGTTTGAAAATAGCTCAAAAAATAGTTTTCGATGGACGTCGAAATAGCCCGTCGCACAGCCCAGCGCTGCTGCCTGTGGCCGGCTTCTCCCGTGGTCGTTTTGGTTCCCATTTTCTTATATTTTTAGTATTGATATCCAGCAATATGTTGTCTTGAAGAACGCCTCGAAAATAATCTCAAAAAACTCAAAATCGGCTCCGAACAGCTAGTGCCGTCGTGGGAAATCGTCGCTTGTTGCGATTTTTGCTGTGCCGCTATTTGTTATTTTGTACCATTGTTTTTCAACACTTTCTAATGCTATTTTTTGCCTAAAAATTTGCTCAAAATCAGTTCAGAAAACGTCACAAAAAACTATTGAAAAACAGCCTTGAACTGCTGCCGGTGCTGTTTTTTTCGTCGATTTTTAGACTTGTTTTCCTTCTATTTTTTAATGCTTAAAATCTGTAGAAAACTTATTAAAAAACTGTTTTAAAATCATTGAAAAACCACCGCGATCCGTGGACCGAAAAACCCGAAACCATCGCTGGTGTCGCCGATTATGCCGCCGCCTATTCTTTGTCGTTTTGGATATTCAAACTTGTTCTTAAATATTTTAAATAATATTTAAAAATAAATAAAAGTTTTTACATAAAAAATCTATGTCCCGTAAGCTTACATTCGAACTAAAAAAGCTTAAATCATCTCGATCAACCATCGTGATTAAAAAGTAAATAATAATCATCATTCAACCATTCAATTAAATATGAATAAAATAATGATCATAAAACTCATATTAGAACGCCTGCAAAATAAAGTTAACACAGTTTTAAATCTGCCCGGCCCCTCGATTAATCGTGAACATAATCAAAATTTCTCTGATACAAATTGTTGGAGGCAAACTGCCAAGATCATTGATTTGTAAATAATTTTTTTTAAAAATAAAACTGGATGAGCAATCCCCAAAACAGGCTCCAGATAAATTTTTTTGATGTCGAATGATCAAAATAAAAATCCGTGTCACCACTGTTAATTCAGATGAATACCTTTTGGTCGTTTATTCAACTACGAACTTTGATTTTTCGAGTTAAAACTTCGGTTAAATCTTCTACTGTATTCTCGATGCGATTCCCGAATGTAGTGTGGACTACAATCATTCGAGAACTGATACTGGCAGAACTTGGACAACCATAGTCTTAAAAGATAACTTCTTAATTTGGTTCAGCCTATCCGCATATTTAAAGGGTTACAACAGGGATCTATGGAGTAATTATGACGTAGACTTCTAGTGTGACCCAGATACCTATCCAGCGATTTCTGCAAATATACAAATTTCTCAGCGATTTTTGTAATTATGAAAATTTTGCAGCGGTTTCTACAATTTTCATAAAATACTAAATTATAATTTATACCACTAAAAAATTATAACTGCACTATTAACCATAATCTCAAGACCAATTTGCATTCAGCTCTTGTTATTAAATGGTTAACTCATCTTCCCCCGTTAAGATTCTCGATACTCGTCAATTAAATTTAATTATTGATAATTTAATTTAATCGGTATCTTTAAAATTTCTTAAGCCTTTTTGTTTAACTTATTTGATTGTCGGATAATTAAATCCATTTGTAGGATTTGACTTAGTCAAAACTTATAAGCTTCCTTAATGGGGTATTGTCAATCCCGAACAATCGGGACGTAGATTCTGTTAATAATTAATATTCACCATATAATTAATACTACTATCTAACTCACTGGGACTATTGATCCATAAAAGATTGCACAATATAATAAATCAAAACAACAAATATTAAATATACGCAAATAATAATTATTTCAGGATTAAGAGTATAAACACTCATAATAACCATGCGGTGTAAATTAATTTACATAACCAGTATAAAATTAATTACCCCAATGTGGTACTGTTCAATACACACAAAGTATACTAGCACAGCGAGTTGGAACAATAGACGACGCTATTATCTGTTCCGTGTAATCAAGACAGGTTTACTAAAATTTTGTACTACAGTCGTACCGATAGTTTGTTTATTTCTATCTAAATTATGAATAAAACTTATATTCTGCAAGAACCTATAATCTGGTTTTCTGTGTTCAAATCGTACTATACACACCAGATTAAATACTGTACAGAATAAAAGATAATTATGCATAACATTAAGAGAAATGATATTACATATACTGCTCATTAAGATTCTCCAACCATTATTATGTTTTTTTTAAATAAAAATTCCACAAAGCCAAAATCAACCATCCTAGCCCTATGCCATCCAAATAGCCGAAAGGCCGCAACCACAAAGTCAACTACAAAGAAAGTGGCTTATGTATTTGCTAAAATAAAAAATTTGTCAATTTGAATCGCTTCTCATGTCACCACCATCTTAAATGTTATGGAGACTTTACAATGTAATATAGATCAATGCGTCAATCTAAAGACTAATGCAATATAATTTTTGTGTAATATGTTAAGAGCCGTTGGATTAATGTTTTGCACCAAAAAATTACCGTAGAGAATTCAAGTCCATGGGCTCAAGTTAGGCTCACTTTAATTATTAATTTGAATTTATTTTTTTATTTTTAATATGTAAATTATATATGTAAAAAAAATAAATTCATTGAATATCAAATAAAAATAAATTCATTGAATATCAAATACAAATAAGGTATGAGTGGCCACTTTTGGGTCTTGAGTTCGTTGATACAAAAGAAAACAGTGGAAAAAAGGTGTGAAGAAACCCGAGTGAAAGAATAGGTTGTAAAAATTAATGAAAGAAAATAAATAGATATTTTTTTCTACAAAGAAATTAAGTTTTTATATTTAGTAAATGATAAAAATAAATATGCATGATTAATATCATTTGCCTGTTATTTTTCTTTTCCATAACAAATCTAAAATACCAAACATAGCAGTAATTTGTAACTTTTAATCTATATTTTTTTTTGAAACTTTTTTTTAGTGATACTTTTTAAGTTTATCATTTTTATGGGGTTTTGGTATAAGTTCCATGATTAACATTTCATACAATATTAGGTCTAATAAAAAGAAAAGAATTTTGGACCTAGGTCCCATCGGGAATACTTGTTTAGGGATAAGTCCTAACTTATAACTAATGTTTCACTATGTTCTGTTTCTTATTATTACACTAAAAATTTTCTTACTTTTCGATAGAACTTTCTATGGAAACACTTTAATAGACTATTTATTTAAGTTATTAGACCAGTAATTTATTTGTGTCGTTATATAAATCGACGCTAATAATGTCAAAGATGAGGCTAGGCTACCACCCTTTGCTTTCGGTAAGTCCTTCTGTGATATAGTTGGATGGAGACTACAATATTATTCTAGCAGGTTGTAGAAAAAAGGCAAATATGTGCAACCTATAGTGATCGATTTCGGTTCCTTTATTTATCATTTTTAGTATATTTTGATATTGCCTCCCTACGTGGAGGTTTGTAGTCCTCCTTGTTTGGAGGTTTGTATACCTCTTTGCGTAGAAATTTGCTTGCTCGTGTGTAGGGTTTTTTCCTTCTTGCATATAGACTTTCCTCTCTCTCATTGATGATGTGTCATGCTGCATCGGATGTAATTTTTTGATCTATTTTATGTCAAATTTTCAATATGTTTAGGTATCCTTATCTTTTTCGAAAAAAACAAAATGGCTGCATCCAATAACAGGCATATTTTGTTTGTTTGTATAGTTTTGTTTTTTGTGTTGTTTTTCCAATTTTAGTTGTCTATATCAAGTTTCCTATTTTTCCAACTTTATTTTCCTTTTATAAATGCAACCTCTACATCAAGTTGTCTATTTTTTCGATTTTAGTTGTCTATATCAAGTTTACTATTTTCCAACTTTTTTCCTTTTATTTAAAATAATATTATAATTAATTAGTTTAAATTAAATTTCAATCTCATTATTTACAATGACATAGCTAATTTGAGAGCGCTGAAATTTAACATGTAACTATTTTAATAATAATTTAGCATTGACTAGTTTTAGAACTCTCCATTTATGGTATATTTGATTCTTGAATTGAAGTATAAAAATAAAAAATAAAAATAGAAACAAAAAAAATAAGTAAACATTATTTTTTAATAAAAAATCAATTATGAATCAGTATGTATCCAGTAATACGCGGTATAGGTCTGTACAGATCGGTATTAGCTGGTACATCCAGTACAGATCGGTATTTTGACCAGTGCAAAACTAAATAACTAGTGTACCGGTATTGTTTCAAATTGGGATGTATCGATTGGTACGGTACGGTACAGTATTGACAACTATGATCCCAAGCATGAGTATACCCTAAGGGCTCTACCTCTTAAAAGGATTTCTTTGTTTAAATAAAAAAAAAAGTAGGATAGGAAAGATGTGTATAAAGGAAAGTGAAAAAAATCTAGTTTACAAAGAAGAAAAATGGAAATGTATTTTCAATTTTAAGCTATATTCTTGAAAATTTTTCCAAAACTTATACAATAAGAGAGGTCGATGTTTTAAAAGGTTATACATGTCCTTTTTTTTTTTGAAAAGTTGAGATACATTTTTAATTCAAGTTTATGGTAAAAATTAGTTCTCATAAAATTATGTTCTCTCTTCTCTCTACAAACCTCAAATGGTTTAGCTATATTTTGATTCAAATTTTAAAGTTAACAATTAATTTGATAATTTCTTTTTACTAAATACTCTCCATCACCCACATAAAAAAACAAATACTTAGTTCCTTTACCAGACACACAAGCAACCATCATTATCTTTACAAAAAACCGTCATTGTGTTTTTTATTATTAAAAAAAGACTACTTCCAAAAAGCCAAAATCAACCATTATGCTATGCCATCCAAATAGTTAAAACAATAGCAACCACAAAGCCAATTAACTACAAAGAAAACGACTTATGAATTTGTTAAAATGAGAGAGTTGTCAATTATATTTGAATGGCTGCCTTATGTTACCATCACCTTAAATGGTAATATAAGTCAATGCATCAATCTAAGGACTAATGCAATATAATTTTTTGTTTGTTTTTGTGATATGGATCTCTATATTGCAATATGGATCCTATTTTTTTGACTGTTTTTGTAAAATTTTTAAAATTAATAAATTCATTGGAATTTTAGATCCCCGAGTCAAGACGAACATATATACGAAGTAGAATTTTTTACTTTTATCAAAAAGGGAAGTTAATTAGCCCTCAAGTCGTTTTTTATGGTACATAAGGTTTGAAAGACTTATCTATAAACTCTATTAACAAATCACATGGTAAAGATAATAATACGTTTTCGTTTGGTTTTTCAGTTTAATTTTATTTTGCTTTAAAGCCAAAAAAATTATGTTCATTTCGTTTGAGAAGCTAAGACCCTTTTTGGTAATGTTTATGATTTTTATTTTTTATTTTTTAAAATTTTTTGTAAACTGTAAATAAAAACATGTTTGATAATTATTTTTGTTTTTAAAAAATTATAAACAGTTTTTAAAATTTTTTAGATTCTTGTAACTAGAAAAAATGTATTTTTAGTTGTTTTGTAAACAAATTTACATCCTATTTTTTTTCTCCCATAACCTCTGACCACCACATTCAACCACTACCCAGGCCACCAACTCCGACCACAGTCTCTGACTATCATATTCGGCCACCATTTTCGACTACCGCTTTCAACCACCATCTCTGACCACCGCTTTCAACCACCATCTCCGACCACTGCATACGGGCATCGCCTCCAACCATCACTTTCGATCACTATCGCTATCTCTTGTAATCATCTCCGACTAAGACATTCGGTCACCTTTGACCACCACCATCCGGCCACCACTTCCAACCATCCGTTTCGACCACCACATCCCGCCATGCCCTCTGACGACTATATACGGCTACCGCCTCCGATCCTATCACTTCTTCTTTCTATCATCACCACTAACACCCTCGGTCATCTCTAAACACTATCTCATGTCATTACTTTTGATCACTACATTTATTCGCAGCCTTCAATTACTATTTTTCAAACATCTATTTGTCAAATATGTTTTTTTTACTTTTTTATAAAAATAAACAAAAACAAGCTTTTTGTTTATAGTAAACAAAAAACGAAAACTATAAATCTTACCAAGCAGGGCCTAAGCATTTTGTCTTTTTCTTATAGAGAAATAATTTTGGAATTTCTCTTTTGGCCGAATCCACTAGTCACTTTGTTTTTGTTAATTAAAATTTAAAAAATGTCCCTCAAGCATTTGCACAAAAATATTTTAAAAAAAACTAGGGGATAGAAAATGGAGGATATTTTTGTAATATTGCTAAATAAAAACAAGGTGAGGATTATATTTTGGCTAAAAGGGGAGTGCCGAAATCATTTACTTTGTTTATTGGCTTTTAGCTACTTTTATATATTTTTAAAAATATTATAATTTTTATTATATGCATTCATTCTTTATAAAAATTATATTTTAAAACCTACTCATCAATATCTATCAAACAATATCAATATTGATTATAAATTAATGTGAAAACATAAAACCAAAATTCTATAACAACTTTTAACTTAAGTTTTTTAGCTTAAATATTGCTTTATTGCCCTTCAATTTAAAGTAATTTTTAGCCTTTGAACCACTTATAAATTTTGTCAAATCAATATTTTGCTTTTTCGATTTTCGCTTTAAGCAAATTGAAAGCCTAACTATAAATATATTTGAGCTTCCTATGGAGTCATGCAACTTAACCACCAAGTTGCAACAAATATAATAAAATATTTAAAATTTCAAATTGTTTACTTCAAGAGAAAAAAATTTAGATGAGAGAAGTGAAAAAAAAACAAATCTTAAACACTTTTTGGCCCTGTTTGTCATAATTTCTTATTTGTTTATTTAATTTAGTTTATTTTTACTTTTAGTGAATTTTTTTCATGATTAAGTCAAATTATTATACTTATTGACTCCTTCCATCAAGATGAGTTAGAAAAGTAAATTTTTTTGATCAAAATATAAAAAAAAGTACAAAAAAAGTGAAAATAAACTAGAATAAGTCAATAAGCTAATTTTTTTTTGATAACATAAGCTAAATTTTATGTTACTAATTTTAGTCTTTATTGTCCATTAACTATTTAGTTTTAGTAACATATTCTGTAATATGACCATTATACAAATAATTTATCTTTATAAGTATTAAATGTATTCCATTATATTTTTTCCTATATATACCTAGCCTCCTAGAGTATTCTAGAAAGGGTGCGAAAAAATTAATATATAAATTATTTTATGTCCAGCGGAATAGAAATAATTTATCCCCGATCGAATTAAATTTCTTAAAGCCCTACGTATACATGCGGATCCAACAAAACTTATTAAAAAGCTACCGAAAAGCTACCGAATCTACTGGCCACACATATATAACAAACATATAAGGTTAACATTAATACTACACAAGTTGACCATCATGTAAATATTTAATTACATAAATTCAAAATAGAACCGGGTCTCTCTCTCTCTCTCTCACACACA